>JAUUDY010626332.1:0-16878 GCA_032361765.1 Panulirus inflatus | reverse complement strand
GGGGGGGGCTGCTGGTGTATAGTGGAGATGGGGTTACTAAACGTGTGGAGTGAAGACTGGGGTACCACATATATGGGGGTACCACTCAACACTCCAATCACCCACACTTGCTGTGCCACACCTCACTCCACACCTGACGTTTTAAAGATACTGATGGGGCCGATATATTATGCCAAGTCATGTCACCTTCCTTGTGCTAAATTGGCACGAACTGCCTTTTACTGAGTGCAACAGGCCGTTTTAAAGTGTCATTGTCACGTGACTGCCTTCTACCCCCAGCCAAACAAAAAGACTTCCACACCTATAATGTTTTCCCCAAACTCCACACCTGCAGTACTTTTCCCCAAATCTGCACAACGTAACTCTTTCCACACCTGTAACGCCTTCAGCCCTCCACACCTGCAATACCTCTTCGTATTCCACACCTGCAGTGCCTCCTCCTTCATCCAGATTTATCTGGCATGGACTTTGGAGGTCTTCTGGCTCCCCTTTCCAGCTCGAGCTAACTCCAGGCTACACATGGAGGGTGAGGCTCTGTGGGAATTATAAGAGGTACTGGGGTTCCCTGAGCCTACACCTGAGGCGACCCCTCTCACTCAACACACCTGCAGCAGCTGTCACACAGTCTTATACACAGGCATAACCCTGCTGCCAGACACTTCTCGCCAGCACCTTACCTTAGCTCCCCACACATTAAGAGTACGTCACATCAACTTAAAAGTACCTTCGCCACTTACAAAACTTAACTATCAATCCCTCACACTTTACTGTACTTTCTCAACCACTTTCCCCCACACAAGAGAAGTTCACCCACAACTACAGTGTTTCCCCCTAAGTCTTCCCCCTACATGCAATGTTCCCCAGAATACCTCGTCCCACCTACCCCTACAATGTTTCTCCAACTCTACTGAAACCTGTAAAGTTTCCCTAAGTTGTCCCACTAAACCTACAGTATTTCCCCGACTCTTCCCCAACCACAGTGTTTCCCCATACTTGCCGTAATTTCCCCCTGTGCTGTTTCCTCACAATTCCGAAATCAGTATAAAAAGGTAAATGATGAGGCTGGTCTTTCACGGAGTTTCCCCCCTAGGAGCTGCGACACTCGAGCCTCCCTCGTCTTAACACACCTCATGTAATACCTCTTCCTTGGAAGCTGCTCTGCTGACGCACGTGGATGGGCCAGCGTCAGCCGGTTTGGGTCGGCGGAGAACGGGTTTTGCCTATCCCTGACGCAATCAGATTCAAAGCATGAACGGCAACAAGGCCACGCACGTAGCCAAGGCAGGCGGCGGAATCTTAATATACACCGAGGGGGCTGTGATAAGCATGATAAGGTGTAATCTAAAGACGACGAAAAGAAACTTGGCCAAGGTGCAGAAAAATGGCAGGCCGGGGCGGCGGGAGAAAAACAAGGTCCTTAGAACCCCCACTGAAAATGACCTTAACCCCTTAACTAAAGTAGGACCCTTAGGTATGATGGCCTGGCCGCCCCCTGACCCGGCGATCCTTGAGGGTCAGATCTTAAAAGACAAGGCCATCATCATCCCCATGGTTCGCACTGCCTTGTGCTGCTGGGGGCCGTGCCGTCGTGCTCAAGGGTCGTGTTGTCACGCGCAAGGTTCGAATCGTCATGCTCAAGGATCCAGCTGCAGTTATAATCAAGGGTTCAAAAGAACTATGCGTCCAAGAACTTGTCAAAAGAGACGACAGTGTTGAGAAAAACTAGGAACGTTCAGTGCGGTGTCAGTGCTCAGGACTCATCACTCCTGGCGGGGCATCCCAGACGGTTCTTCGACGCACGCAGAAGTGGTCACCACTAACATAAGCCCCCAGGTATGGACACCATCGAACCCATTAACTTCCCCTCTCTGTCCACCCGTTCATTCGTCAACACAGAGGTTACTGAGGTCACTGAGGCAAACCTCTGACGCTCGGTGACGTCATGAGTACCACAAAGATTCTATTCAGGTTTTACAAATGAAAATGTCAGGGAGCACAAACACATACGCACTCACACAGAACCAGACATAAGTGGAGAGTCTGACACGTGACTGGACTCCGCAAACATTCGCCCATCCCCCTAACTGCTCAAGCAGGTGTTCAGAATCAAGGATCCGCGTCATTCACTCCTCCTCCAACACAGTTGCGTACGAGCGGGAGGGGTGGGGGGTGCTATTCAGAGGCGCTCGACCGGGAACCTGTTCACCGTAAGGAGCGTCACAGAGCTGGAAACACTTCAACGAAAATGTTACACATGAGAGGCAAGCAAGCCACCAGAGGATGGAATGTAGTTTAATAATGCTACGTATCTACGCTCAACCCCCGGCTGCTGGAGGATAATTCCAACCGCCTGGGTATAAATAGACTGAAACACCGTGACGTTAATGAATAATGAGGTACGAAGCTATGCTGTTCTCGCGGTATCATTCAAGGAAACCAAAAGAGCAAATCATTCCGGTTTTGTACGACCTTTCGCCGTCATCGCCGACCAAGGCTCCACAGGAAGGTCTCGGCTGTATATGACTGTATATGACTTAACCCTGCTGGCTTCCTGAGCTATTTCTGAACCCCAGTGGCTTAACCCACCTGGCTTTCTGGGCAGATTTCCTGCATCACACCGGCGGCTTACCAGGGCTACTGCTGCTGCACAATGGTGTAACCCTGTCGTGTTCCAAAGCTATTCCTGCACCGCACTGGCATAACGCTTCACAAATGTAAGTATACATCGTTCACACATTAGGTAGTCGATACACCCAAAGATATCTTTCAACTAAATGTCTACCGAACAAAGGTGTACAGCACAATAGGTCGCCGACTGGAGTAAACTGACAGGCGAGATGAGAGGAAGAGGACAGGCTTGAAGGAGGAGATGTGAAGATCGAAGTCAACCCCGTCGGACTCCCGTCGAACCCTTGTCGGACCCCGAACAACAGACCCGCCTTTGTTGCCCCGTATCTTATCTGAGTTAAGAGATAGGTGTACTTTTATGGCTAGGATTCAATGTCTACACTCTAAACCATCTATATATATATGAATACACAGGTAAGCACTTAGGTAATGGATAAGCTGAAGTAGTCTGTAAACTAAGATAACTTAGCACGAACGATATTACCCTTGAGGATGATGATCTGGCCCTCAATACGACCCTTACGGGCCAGGTCAATGGTCACGTCATCACACGGTCGTGCTAGACTCTATTTTCTTTCTTTTTTTTTTTTAAGATCAATTCCGATATAGTAAATCGTGAATCAGGTCAGGCGTGTGTCGGTCTCTGATGTGTCCACCGTCGGGCGGTCACGGGGCTTAAAGGGAGGGTGTTTGGCCTGTCCCTTGAATCAACAATCATTACCGTTGTATAAGCCGACCGTGTTGCGCCCCTACCCGATATATCCCATCCACCCGCCCCACTCCGCCAACACCAAGTAGGCATATCGATCCTACCCCCTCCTCACACAATCCTCCTCCAACCTCCGCCGCACAAGATCTTTATCTCTGCTAGCTGCGCCCTTTGGTATATCCTAGCTGCAACCTGGGCTGTATCTCTCCCAGCTGCAGCCTGTGTTTTCCTTGACCTGATGGCCTAGAGAGCTGGTGGTTTTGCCTCATCCAACACACCGAGACACAAGCTTCTCTGGTGGATCTGCCTGGCTCACCACCTAGTGATATAGGTAGCTTGTAGATATACTTCGTCCAACACCGCCTGGGAACTCGGACAGCAAGTGCTCTGCCTCGGCCATCACCTGTCATCGAGTCGCCGCCCACCCCAAAGGCTTCACCTGTCTCAATTCCTACCGAGAGATACTGCAAGCAATCACACTTCTTTGATGGTGTTCAGGTGACCCTCTCTACGACTTATCTATAACCATTACAGTACCGAATGATCTTTGCGTCCCTTCCATGTGGTCAGCCTTCCAAGCTTCACACCTCAGCAACAAACCCATCAATACGTCTTCATCAAACACCATATTCTAGACAATGCTCACTCCCCTCAAACACATCTGTCTTCCATCATATACCAAAGCATCTCCATCTTTCCCCTTCCATTCCATCTCTTGTGATGCACCACAACTTTCCCCGCTTGGTATCAAACAGATTCCCGCACCTGTAGACCCTTTGGTTTACAGTGAGCGACCTTGGCATAGCAAAGACTGAGCCAACATCAACACATGTTCAGCACTTGCCAACTCCCACCTGTTAACACTGTCGCATCACACCTCATGCCAACAGCTGTCATCATACACTGTGATGCCATTAGCCATTAACATTCTTTGCAAATTAGCTTCATATATACACATATATATATACCCTAGCCTAAGCCTGGTATCCTAATTTATCATACAGCCCCAGAGATGAGGATGAACAGCTGGGATGACTGCAGACCTACTGCCTGATTAGTAACAGCGATGTTTTTCTGGATCGATGCAGCCGCTGTAGGTTTGCTGTGCCGCTCCGCCATTCACACACGCACGGCTTAGCTGGATCCCACCGTAAGACACGAAGATAATGGGACGATCACTTATGGTCGTTCACATTAAGGGATGGTAATCGTTCTCCTCATCATCACCAGGCATGTTTGGGGGGGGGGGGACCGCAACAGTTTCAGTCCAGCTTTAGCGAAATCTCTTCCTCCTGCCTGGCTCCTATTTACACCGCAGACCAAAAATAACCATATAATGTAGCGCTGAGGTGAGGAGAGGGGGTGGGGTCCCGTGAGAACCACGCAGTGTTGTCATGCGTTGAGGCCCTCCCTCACCGACCTGGCTATGGGGACCACCGCCTTCTTTCACGACCTTAGTATCTGACACTGTACACTCGGGCATCACGAACTGCACAACGCATCATCTGTGATCAAAAACACGTTGTTCTAGGATACAGCGTCGAGTATAGACGCAGACAAATCTTCGTGCGGAGTAAGGCTCACTGTCTGATCAATGTGCAGGTCCACCTGGGAGAGATGGTTCTGGCTCACACGAGCCAGTTCAGACTGGTAACATGACACTGTGGGCACCTGACCGCTTTATGGATGGAGTCCCTGTCGCTTGAGACTAACACTTTGGATAGCTTTCATCTGAATCCCTGTGGTGGACGACACGCGTAAAGCCAACTGGTTATATACTTCTGTTGCCACAAACTACGGTGTGGCACACTGCTCGTGGATGAGGCAGGGGTTCGAATCCCCTACACATACGACCTGTCAAGGTCAAGGAGCCAAAACTACGGTCTTACACCTGGAACTCCTGACCCGGCAGGTCAGGGAGGGGCCCGGGTCGCCCGCCCCGTGTGTGGTAGGCTTGCTTCAGACCGCCGCCACCACGCAAGGCTCTCCACACGCGACCTCTCCCCGCCTGGTGAGGCCTGACGTGCTCTACCACATGCTCCTCTCTCACCACCATCATCATCGCTACCACCACCACCACCATCACCACCACCACACAACCAACCACCACATTAACCACCTCCAGTGTTCATAAACACCACCACCATCATGTGTTACCATTGGCCATAAACTTTCCTTTTCACGTAAAACCCACTCTTAGCGAAGCATCCTGGCTTAATGTAATACACTTAAGCGTACAACTTTTGTACGTTCAGGTGAAAAAAATCACATTACTAAACGAACCTGAAGTTATCCTAATGGAACACAAACGCACTCTGTTTTCTTTCTTTATCATTTATGCTTGTGAGTTTGTTGTGTAGTGGTAATAAATCTATAGACCTTCACGTGTGTGAGTATTTGGAGTAGTGTAGTAGGTGAGCCGCTTGGCCGTGGGGACCAAACGGGAGACAAGGATCGTCCAAACACGAAAGCAACACAAAAGAGAAGCTGAGCCAACACGAAGCAATGCCAAACATCAAATCATCAGTAAACACATCCTATGACTGACACTGACGGTATATCCCACATTTCCATCACGTGTAGAATGAATACATCTGGAAACTTAAGTCCTTTTCCAGGAACAACTTTAAGTCCTTCTCCAGAACCAATGTCGGCAAAAGTAACCTTCCAGATTTTACTTGGTATTAATCTGTCAGCGTAAGTCTTTGCCGGAACCAGTGGCGAAAAAAGTTCCTTCAGGATCTTATTTCTTATTATTCCAGGGTCGCCTGGAAATCCCCCTAACTGACGCATCTTCGTTCCAGTGCTTTCAATTTCAGTCTGACTCTCAGCTGAAGTGTTTCAAGAAGACCGACGAGGATTATGGTAATACGAAAACAAATCTGGATGATATTTCTGATATCTTAACATATCTTGTCCCACCTAGGGACAACCCTAGTCCACCGAGGTACGACCCGTGGGTATGATGGTCTGGCTTCTCTAGGGTCATGTCAAAGATCAGGTCATCATGGCTGTGGTCAAGGGTCGTTCAAGAGCCTACCGTCGTGCCCAAGGGTCGTGCCGTCGTGCAAGAAAAAAAAAGTCTACAGAGAAGGCAACCCACACCTCACTGTCGGTCACTGAAACACTCCAGTACACCCCACACTTCACTGCCGGTCACTGAAACACTCCAGTACACCCCACACTTCACTGCCGGTCACTGAAACACTCCAGTACACCCTACACTTCACTGCCGGTCACTGCTCACTCTACTGCCGGTCGCTGCAACACACACGAGTCGGGAGTTGGATGCTGAACCTCTCAGAAGAAAATGGGAAGAAAAGCCATATGTTGGGATTAGCGAAGGTGGTCCAGCGGGACACAATGTGGAAACAGCTCTACAAGGATCAGATGGGATTACTCCTGGGATTAACTCTCTTCTTGGAGGTCCTCCTCAACCCAGTGTCTCGACAGATGACTGGAGGAGAAGGAATCTTTTCGAAAGTAGACTTAAACATACAGAAGCAACTAATCGTAATGCACCATTAGGAACAAATATGGCCGCAATGAAACTCAGCAAAATATAATCTACGTTCAATTACGTCTAATTATATTTCAATTACATCAAATCATACCTCAAGGACATTCAGAAATAAACATAAAAGTAAAAAGAAAATGCTTCTAGCAAGAAAATGAGGAGTGGTGCCCACCAAGGAAAACGTGTTTACATGTTAGATGCAGACAGCTGTTCTATGGGTTTTCCATTTATCTTCCGGAGGATATTTCACTGGATATACGATTATGTTATCCAGTACAGTCCAGTTTATGACCATGTTTGTTCTGGAGAGGACAAGAGGAATATATGACCCCCACTCTGCATCACACAGCCCCGGAAACTGTTCTGGAAATGTTTGTTTTACTGATATTCAAATCACCACCTTGATGACTTCCTTGCAACTCCCGCGTAACCCTTCCCAAAACAACCTGGTTTTCCAGATATTACAGCCAGGGGTGAGATTAGCCCAGCAGCTCCCGCTATCTTGAGGAAATGGGTTTCTGTGCGCACGTAACGGGGTATCTTTCCTTCATTCGTACGTAATGAACAGGAAGGTTTATGTTCTGAGCAGGAAGATTCAATGTTCAGCTGAGTACAATATGTGTACTTTCTACTTTCAGATAACAGTTACAGGTCATGCAAGATGGGAGAGGTCATGTCAAAGGTCACCCCCCACCCTCCCCCGAGCAACACGGGTCCTGCACGGGGAAGACGTGTCATTGAGAGTGACACAGGTCATGGAAGGTGAGATAGGTCATAGTACAGGTCAGCCAGGTCGCGACACGAACACGGGACCCCCCTTCCCCCCAACTTCAATAATTCATTCTGCTCTGTTTATACTGGCTTGTTGTGAGGGGGCGGCGGCGGAGCGTTGGGAGGGAGTAGTGTCTGGGTGTGGGCGAGCCGGGTGTAGGGCAGGACGTGGGAGGGATGGGTGAAGGCTGAGGGCGGGCCCTTTCGCCGGATCCTCCTGGACGGAGTCGCGTGCAAGCCTCCCTACCCTGCAAGTCCGGCCAGCCACGCGAACCTGGCGATGGTGATCCGAGACCTCTGCCTCTGCTACCATCGCTTCCGGCCCGCCCTCAGGCCAGACCCACCTCGGCCCACTCCTCGGTCAGCCGGTAAATCTCACAACACGCTAACGCACCCCCAACGCACTCGCTGAAGGTAAAGACTGAGATGTTACTTCATCCGAGACCCCCCGAGCCCGATCTACACCAGGATACAACAACAATACAGCGTCTCTCTCTCTCTCTCTCTCTCTCTCTCTCTCTCTCTCTCTCTCTCTCAGCACAGGCCTGGAACCAAGGTGGGGTGGTGGTGGGGTGGGCCAGAGAGCCAGGTCAGAGATGCTTCTGGCACGGGTGCCACTCCTAGTGGCGGTGTGGTGTGGTGTGGTGGAGTGCCTGAGGTACGTGCTACAGTTGGTCAATACCCGCCACCTACCACAGAAATCCCCACCACACACAATCAACATCTACCACAACACTCCTACCACACAAGAATTCTCCTCATCTAATACAGCCGCCATGCCAAACACACCTCAAGCCCCACCACAAACAATCCTACCTACTCCAACATCACCTACAACCTCACCAGGAGTCGACTGGATGTTCCACCATGGTTCGCTTCCCGTCATTAAACGCCAATGTCCATCAGGCGTTGATACTGACGCTTTGTGACAAGTGTTATGAGACAGGCAGCGCGTGCGACGGGTTTCCGTTACAAGGAAAGACATACTTGATACAGACTCGACATTTCTTTGTCACAGGGACAAAAAACCATGTCATTCTGCTCCATTACTGATCAAACACAAGCACTGTACCGTGTGACTTCGTACCTATATGCCGTACCTTTGAGCCACGTTCCAGTGCATCGCGTACCTCTACGAAGCTTAAAAGATTTCAATACACCGCACAGATCCGGCGGTCTTTGTTTACACATCCATGAACTAGACATTCAGACGTTAAGCCTTCACGGTAACTTAATTAGTGACTTTAACACACCAATATTTTGCGCCGCGAATACCACTGACTCTGTGGCAGCGTTACGAAGGCGTTACGAAGGCCTAGCCATTCACCAGAACACTGTAACGTGTTCAAGGTAACACGTTACTAATGCCCAAACAGGTTGGACGGAAACCAGTTCGTGTTACAACCTCTGCGGTAGACAGGGGCCTCCCAGGAGCTTGTTGCCATGTGGAGGGAAGACATGGGAGGTGTGTGGTACCCTTGTAACCATCTACCATTGAGGTCAGGTCGAAGGTCAGGCCCATCATTCCCGAAATGGTCGTCCCGTCGCGCTCAAGTGATCGCATCGTTGTTGTCAGTCGTGCCCAAGGATCGTGACGTGGTCACCAGGTGTCGTACCGTTGTGCTCAACGGTCGTCTTTGTGTTCAAGGGTCGTAGCATCGTGCTTAAGGGACATCTTGTGTTCAAGGGTGCCCAAGGGTCGTCTCTGTGTTCAGAGATCGTAGCGTCGTGCTCAGGTGTTCAGTACGGTGTGGTATGGTGGGGTGCCTCGGCACTCCTGGCCTGGGATACTGAAGCGGTACAAGAGCAACTGTGTGTGGGGCGGCCATGCATCATGTACCACCCGGACACGAACCCCACCACCACCACCACACCAACACACTAGGCATAATCCCCACCGCACCACAGATCATGCACGACCCCCGCACACACACACACACACACACACACACACACACACCAGGCACGACTAACAGATATCAGACACGACTCGTGCTCACGTTATGTAGTAAAGATCTTCACTCTCCTGGGTTACCTGAACATGAGTGGCTCCTACTGCCGACCTGCACTGTATCTGGGGGTAATACACTGTATCTGGGGGTAATGCACTGTAGCCAGGCATGCTGCAGTGTGTCTGAGGATGTTGTACTATCTCTGGGGATGTACTGTTGCAGTCTCTGGGGTTGTAACACTATCTACGGGTACTGTCCTGTCTCCAGGGGTTGTACTACCTCTGGGGGTGTACCACTGTATCCGGGGGTGTTGCCCAGAATCAACACGAGCTCCACCATCTTGAGGACCCAGGCGCGCCAGGTGTGACTCACAGCTTCCGCATTACCTCAACAGATGGCGTCACCTATCCTTCAGCACTCAGGTTGTATAGTCTCTTATTCCCCCGAACGCGAGGGTACGACCCTTGAGCACGATGAAGCTTTAGATTTTCATTTCCAGGCAAGGTAAAGTAAAGCAAGACAAGGTAAGTCAGAGCAAGGCAATGTAAAGTAAGGCAAGACAAGTCAGAGTAAGGAAAGGTGAAGAAAAGCAAGGTAAGGTAAGGTACAGCTAGGCATTGTGAGGTAAAGCAAGACAAGGCGAGGTGAAGCATATGCAAGATGCACCCCTACACAAAGGCACGGTTTAGCCAACAACAGATGATGTACAGTACAGGATCGATCGTCTCTGTAAACCCTCCAGCCAGCCTCGCACACCTGACACGAGCAACTGACACACCAGGTGTGTGTGAAGCCTCCCGCCTCACCTACCACCAATACGTCATCTTCATAAACCACAAGATAACAAGACCCGAAATCTCTGCTAATATGAGAACATGTATAGAACAAGTGTAACTGAACTATTAGTGTGTACGTAGCCACATTCTGCAGTGATCACAAATACACAGTCGAGGCTGCGCTACACTCAGTACCAGCAACTGGGCTCCTTTGCAATATGAAGCTCTTTGACGAGGCTGCGCCCCTCATTCGTCAAACGACAATAATATACAGCCTCGCCAAAGGCGACTTTTCACTCGCATCGTACCTTCAAACTGACATAGTCCGGTAAGCCTTAGACATACATATGCATAATATATTCAGAAACACCACGAAGTAAAGATGAGAATCCTAAAATCTTTACAACAGAGAGCAGACATTATTATAATCGTTAAGAGCGAGGCACCGATCACTAGTGCCCGGACATCAAGGTCATTAGAAAGCATTGAAGACGTCGACCCGTTTCACATAAGCGTCTGCACATGATGCAGGCAACTCAGCCCTGTCTCTTCTTGATGCCTCGAGGTAAACACTCGTTATTCACTCATAAGTAAACCAGTAGTGTGTTATTTGTCAGGTAAACACTCGTTAGTCACTCATCAGTAAACCAATCTTAGTTTGAGGGCTAAGATCAAAATATAAAAAAATCCTTTTTTCTCCTGTATCTTTAGACTCTGAAGAATTATAGCATCATAATCTATTTATCTGTCATTTAACATTTATCAAGTTATGTATGTGATTAATCTGTTTAATTTGATGACATTATTCCCACTCCAACGGCTCGAAGGAGAAATATATGATCCTTTCGCACGTTCGTGCACGACCCTTGAGCACGACCGCACGACCCTTCAGCACGTCCGCCCGAGCCTTGGACACGACTGCATAACCCTTGAGCACGAAAACACGACCCTTGAGCGAGACCGCACGACCCTTGAGCACGACTGCATAACTCTTGAGCACGACAACACGACCCTTGAGCACGTTCGCACGACCCTTGAGCACGACAACACGACAACTGAATACGACGGCTTTCGACTCAACCCTATCAGGTGAAGACGCAAAGCCAGAACCACTCGAAATGTGAGAGCAGTACTCCACACAAGGACGGATCAATCCTTTCTATAAACGGAGCAGCTGTTTGGAAGAAAAGAAACTTTGACATCTAAACAGGATTCCCAGTTTCTTAAAGGCAGAATCAGCTATTTCCGTGATGTTGGGTTTCCAAGACAGAGTCAGTGTCATAATGCAACGTTAAGTCGTTAGCGTAATGAGTGCATTTGCTTATTAGTGGAGGAAACAAATCGTTGATAAGAAACAAAGTACAGGCAACAGGACAGAACCTTGAGGGATACTATTGCTGATGATACATCAACAACCACGTCTCCGAGATAGATCGGCCGAAGAAGATATGGGGGAGCAAAGTGAGGGAGGGGAGCCAAAGGGGGATTATAGATGAAATCCCAATGTCTCACCCGGTCAAACGTTTTGGTTATATGAAGGACAGCTTCATAAGATTTCCCAAATCTTTCAGGGAAGATGACCAGACATTAGTAAGATATGATAGAATATCACCATACTGGTGAACAGAGAGAAGACTGTTAGACTCACCATGTCTGAGGATATAGAAGTTGAGGCGGGATTTAAAGACTCTGGAAATGGTAGATATCAAAGCAACACGACTATAGTTAGAGGGGCTAAGACGGTCACCCTTCTTAGGGATGGGATGTACCAACACATTCTTCCAAAGTGAAGGAAAAATTTAAGTTTTTAAACAAAATCAGAACAGACGAGCAAGCATATGTGCAAGTATAAAAGCACACTTTCAGTACGCGGGGACGGTTGCCATCTGGGTATAAGCCTTGCATGTTCCCGGAGAGAAAAACGCTTTCATGATTGCTTCAGGATTCCTGGAACCTCTTTTCAGAAGTTCCTACAGTTTCAGACCTGCGCTGCATCCAGTAGCAGGGAAATGATGGACTATTTTGCAGTAAGTAGTTCTTTGACAAGTCTGTACTCCCAATGTTACAGCCTCGACAAACGTGATTTTTCATTCAAGGTGTCCACCTCACAGATGCCATTCACCAACATGTAAGTCACACAGATCATTATTCTTAATTAAAACTTGTCTTACGAAGATCACAACGCGGGCGCCAGCCTTGCTTCATGACAACATTTCATTAAGCTCTCCCCGCTCTTGCTGTATGCCACCTGGCTGGTAAGTTCTGTTCGCACGGGTTCTGAGGGACTGGTTGTGACTCATGGCACTGCCAGCTGCCATAAGCTCTGTGTTACATGAGTCTAGTAATGAAATATGATGGCAACAACAGTCACTGTGAACCAAAATATAATTGTCTTCGATCTAAAAATTGATTTGTTACATCAAATGATATATATACATAGAATTAGGCAATACACAAAAGATATTTTGTATATGAAATAAACTGACTGCGTTCCCCTTTCATACGAAATGAGTTTATACCAATGAATGTTGCTTCACTCTTATTCAGATATATGAAAAATGTTCAGATGTAAAAAGTTGCTAATTAAGGTCTAAAAAGGAGGTTAATTATTTTGACTGCAGAATATATATGTCACGAGACTGTACGGCTGTGCGTCTGCTGACAATAATGACAGCCTTAGACAAGGTAACTCCTTACTCTTGATGTAAACACTTGTAGGCGGAGTCCGGTAACATACACACGTAGTCACGTGGGATACAACAAGTACAGGGGTCAAGTAGGTCATAACAAGTACACAAGCCACATGAGGCATAACAAGTAAGCAGATCACGTGGACCATAATTATTGTCGGGGTCACGTAGGACATAACAAGTACACATTTCAAGTTGGGACATAAGTACACAGGTAGAGTGGAACATAATCAATAAACAGGTCGGGTGGGACATAGCCAGTATACAGGACACGCAAGACAACAAAAACACAAGTCACGCGGGATATATAACAAGTACACAGGTAACCTGGAGTTCGGTACGTTCATAATCCTCAACTTTACAGTATTGTTTATCACTAAGGTCAAACAACGTTAACAAATACAAAATGAATACAAAGCGAAAACAATAGTTACAAGTAAAGTGATTGTTGGTCGGTGTTGACCTGCTCGCTGACTAATTGTTCATGAAACACAATCAGCAGCTTTAGATCATTTTGTTATTATTTTATGTTGTGCTGACATTTGTTATATCTTTGTTGTTGCATTATCAATGGCCGGATGAAGTGAGGATCTGTACCCTAGTTACCACTAATGTCTTCATTAACATACAGTAACAATGTCGTGTTTTATTTACACTTCATCTCCTTAATTTCTGTGTGGATGAGAAAATAGATAAACGTAAGCTCCAGCAAATAATTCACACGATTTAATGGCTAACATATCCGATAACTGGCCAGGGTCTTAGCCCGGCTTGTAATGTCACCCCCCCACCCCCCACCCCGTTGTATTCACGCAATACATTCTGATAAATCCCTAAATTGAAAGCAAGCCTGGTCCGTGTACCGGTACACTGATCCGGAACGACTTTATGGATCTTTGTGGATTTTCTCCCAAAGATTTGCTGAGTGGCCTTCCAGTGTTGATATCATGCTGCTTGAGTGGCCCACGCTGGTCAGTATCCTCAGTGAGTGGGGCCGCCTGAATACGGGTGTCCAGTGTAAGGGGCAAAGGAAGGGTGAGCAGGAGGCGGAGCAGCACTTGATGGGGAAGAGATGGTGACGCAGCAGACGGGGAAATGTCAATGTAGATGTTAAACGTAGTAAAGGTGGAATGGAAGATACATCGGTGAGGCGACTCACGAAGGAGGATGACGCAGTACATGGAAGAGCGGCACGGTACAGGAAGGATGAACGGCTGCAGTGGATAAAGGAATGACAAAACAGATGGAAATAAAGGTAAGCGTGATAACTGGGTTGTAGACAGTAGATGAGAATTGTAGATGTAAACAAGAAAGGAGATTCTATGGTAAATGGGGAAAGGTAGAACCCAGTGAGTGAGGAGTGCTGCAGTGGGTAATGGTATGCGCAGGAAATGGGAGGGTCATAACACCCAGTAAGTCTAAAGAGGGAATCACAATAGATGGAGAAGGTTGAAGGAACAATGTACAGGAAAGGGGAAGGCATAGCAAAGGGTGGAAGTAGGGCAGCCTTCAGTGATGGTGTGAGGTGGTGGTTTTGCGTCACGAGTCGTTAGGTCACACACTCGACTCAGCACCCGGGGCGCTCAGTGACACTCTTATCTCAGCCAGGCTCTCATTGTCACGCACCATGTCCGTACCCGACACTTACAGTGACACACTAAGGCTTTAGTCATTTTCCCAGCAGCGGCTGAAACCCAGTGATGGCCACTTGATACTTGTAAAAGTGTTAACGAGCTACTTGCACTGATACTTCTGTATATGTGTGTCTTCTTCCTTAATGTACAAAGCTGTCTGCGCATGCTGAATTGTTAATTGTTATGAGAGAGATATTTACAGCTGCTGATCAATTACACAATGGCGTCTATTGCTTCACAGTGGTGAGAAAGAGGTGTCTATTCCCACAGGGTAGCTGAGTGGGTGTTTACTCTTGCTAAGATATCGAACACGATCGTTTGCTCTCCGCTAGATAGTGAATAAGGGTGAACTACTGAAGAATAAACACCTGAATATTCCTGTTGAAATCAGGTAGATTTATGTGGTTTTTATGCTCCCGCTGAATAGCTTTCCAGGGGTGTCTCCGTCTACTGCATTATCATTTAAGGGTGTTACGTCTACCGAATTTTATACAAGGGTGTCTAAGTCTGGTGAATTATCTTACAAGAGTGTTTACGTCTGTTGAAGTTATACATACGTGTCTCTTTCTGATGGATGCCATATAAGTGTCCTCTTCAGATGGCTATCTTACCGGAATATCATCTGTTAACGAATTATACATAGGTGTCTACTTCTGCTGTATATTATTTTTTTTTCTTTTTTAAGTCAAAGAGTACAGCTATGGGACAAGAAAAGCGTCACCGAGGTCATGCCTTAGATGAAAAATAGAATAGACCAAAACGAGATTAAGAAGCAAAGAGATAAGATGAACATGAATCTAAGAGTTCTAAGGAAGTGGGAAACCTTTCTATTAAAAAGGGACAGGTCGAAGCTTGGAGAGGAAAAACATCATTAAACGATACATCTTTTCAAGGCAATGTAGTGCGTGGAAAGAGCGAAGCAATACAATGGCCCCTCCCTGAGGAAGCAGCTATTCAGTAGTTAAGTAACAAGTGGCAGTTCCTGGTTCATGATTGTACAGATGTGTTGGTTATGCTGAATCGTGAGAGAGGTGTCGGACATTTGTCTATCCCTGTCAGTCCTGGCTGGCCCTAACGTTACCCTTGTTGGCCTAGGCTAAAATTGCGCAAATCTAGCTAGGCTCTGCCTAACCCTTGTTGACCTTACTCGACCCCGGCTTACCTAGATTTATCCCTCCTTAACCTACCCGGCCTGGCTAACCCTGCCTGAACTCACCTGACCCTCCCTTGTCCTAGAAAACTCGACTTGGCTCTGAGTGGCCTAGTCGAGGGCAGTGGTCGCCACCCACGGCGGGCAACATGTGATGAAACATTCAGCGGGAGCGTGGCGCTTGTTGCAGGTGAAATAATGATAAAGGATTCTACCTGCTGAATCCAATTTCCTGTTCAGGTATTCCGATTAGTTATTCTCCGATGTTATTTCTGGGTGGTAGTTGATCAAATAATATTGTATCCAATTTCCTGCCCAGATATTCTGATAAGATATTCTTGGTATGATGAATTACAAGATGGCAACAAAAGATCGTTAGGTCAATCCAATTTACCAGTAAACACATGTCCCGTTTTACGTTAAGTTTCTTAATAGTATTTTCTTTCGTATAGGACATCTGAAATCTGGGAACAAATAATCTTTCACCGCACTTTTGGCAGAGCCAAGAATTATTTTCATTGCGACAGTTTTTGGTCCAACGACAGAAAACGATGAAAAATCCCAAGGTATACGCAGCCATCATGCATTTTTCACGCAGCTTGAAATGCTACATCATTTATAGATTGTTTGTAAAGATAAAATGTATTTTGGTCTCTAGCTTCCTCAGACGACCTTGAGCCCATGCTTAGAAGCTTCGATCATTATGGGCTTCAACACCTTTATCATTTTGAGCTTCGAATTTTTTATCATCTTGAGCGCTCTAGTGGCTGTATCCTACACCCCACAATCCTGCCTCCCCTTACCTTGCACTACCCTCTCCTCCCTCTACTTCCTGCATGGCTCTTCCCTTCCCTGAATCCAACTCCTCCACGCCCCTACCCCTTCCGACCCTCACCTTTGGAACAGGACTCCCTATACCCCCTACTCCTGCACGGCCTTCCACTCTGGACGACCATCTTATCCCCCAGTCTGTACCCCTTGCACGGCTCACCCTGACGGCCAGCACCACAGAGCCTTCCCCTTCACTGATCCTATGTAGGGCCCTCCCTTC
>JAUUDY010626221.1:0-11125 GCA_032361765.1 Panulirus inflatus | reverse complement strand
TACCCACACCCCCCTACCTAATAAGACAAAAGAAGTAACATTCAAATTACTTTCAATGTTAATGAGGAAATACGATTCTTATGATAGTGTGTTTATATTGGTTTTGTACAATGTTTTGTTCATTTTACGAGTTTAACCACTTTTACTATAAAGTACCTAACATTTTCCTTGATTTCTGTAGCCTTCCCCATTCTTAGCTTATTTATGATTCTAAAAGAGAAATAATCCAGATCATCTTATGTAACTTTTATTTCATTCTTCACACAGCGCTAAAACTGTAAAGTAATATTACTCATTTTTCAAAGCTATTTCATGTTTATTATTCTCGATGATTAAAGTTTCAATGAAATGATTAGGGCATTAAAGATTTTTTGATATCTTGGTCAGGAGTTTCTTTTGTATGATTACATCTGTACATTCATGTTCCAGTTTGTACAGTAAATGGTTATGTAATAATAGGATTTCCATGTTTTAAGCAAAAATTCATCTCTATAAGAAATTGATTCAGAGAATTTCCTATAACTTTTTCTGAGAGATTATGCAAATGGTAAGTTTTATGAAGTATCAGTACAGCTTGTTTGATGAGGCTGATATACTGGTACTGTCTCAGTATGCTTGTACAGCATTATGCAGGATGTTGTTACATTTAATCTTCCTAAACAGTACAACAGCAAGATGCCTCGTAAGAAGCGTTCACGTGTGCCTAGCCGGGCCAGGCCAATCATTCCAGATGACTCGGTTGGTGAACTTGACATGGAAGCTGAACAACGCAAAGAGAAACTTCGACTCATTCTACAAGATTTTGATCATGAAGGTTGGTTTTAGATATATCTGGCATATGAGTTGAATCTCTTGATCAGTGTTATGCCTCAGGTATATTGTTTGTATCTCATCATCCATTCATACATCTGTTTCTTTGAAAGCCTGGTGTACGTGTGTGTATGTAAGTCTTTTGATAAAAAGTCATTGATCAAAGACTTTAACTGTAGCTCACAAATGTTTTCATGTCTGACATTTATTCAAGGATTTTTATATTTTTGTGTAGGCCATTTGTCAGTACCTTTCATTTAAGCCCCCACATGCATATCCTAACTCTTTTCCTGATTGTCATATGTGACATACATGGACTGTTCTGTTTTGATTTATTATCCATTGATGTTTGTGCCAATTTTTTTCTTATTTTTACGGAATATTTTGTATTAACTCTTTCACTGCAGTTTATTTTCTGGCCAATCCTCAGAAAGTGTCATTTATCCGCTCAAAAATAAAAATGCTAACTGACCTTTAAGTTACCTTTTAGTTGACTATTTAAAAAAAAAAAATTGTATATCGGGCAGTATGTTTTTTTAAGATCTATATTAATGAAAAATATTGAATGGGACAAAAAAGTAATAGGTAGTATCAAGTATACCTTAAAACATTAGATTATTTAGGTGACCTTATGTATTTGTATTACAGTTCAGAAAAGGGTGGAGGTTATGGAGGAAGAGATCAAGGCCATTCAGCAGTCCATCCGCCAGATGTACAAAACAGATTTGATGCGTTATCCAGCAGACACCAGAAATATGCTATGGATTGATTATATAAAACAGGTTAGTAAGTATTGTCTACTGTACACCATTTGTTTCTCTTCTTGTTGATTCCTGTTGCAGTAGTTCATTTATCTCTAGTACTATCTGAAAAGCAAGGGCTGCTGCCTTTAAATCTTATGGATAACTGCTGGAAAGTTGATGATAAGCATGCACCAAAGATAAATGCTGGGTCAGTAGCTACTTGGGAAGTGGCAGTCATGTGTGAATACATGTATATCTGTGTACACTTACTTCCTGCTGTAGGAGTATCTTCCATGTTTATGAGGCTCCTGCAGAACTCATGAAACTGGCTGTTTCCACTGGTCAGGAACTTAGGCCATAAAGTGCAGTGATGTGTGTGCGTCTGTGTGCTGAAATGTGAGGCAATTGAATGCTGGTTGCATCATGGGCTTGAAGGGTCGTACAGTATGTTGAAAGATGGGTGTAGCATTGTAAGCATGAGTAATGTCCAGAGCATAGATTATAAACGTGACTTGTGTTCATCTAGGTAGTGTTGCTTCTGATGGGTGTATGTCTGATGGGATGGAGTCTAAAACTGTGTTGGGAGGGCAATTATTTAGTGCTTGATGGGTTATTTCAGTGTAAATGTGTTTTGTAAGTGTTATATTTGTTTGGGATAGGGGGATCTGTGAGTAGAGGTTGCTGAAACATGAGGCAGGTGTAAACATTTTATTTGTACTTTTGGGGGTTTGATGGTTAGTTAATGGATGGTTTAGGTGGGAGGGTTCTAGTGCTGTTGCATGAAATTGAGTGCTAAGCATATTGAGGTGGGATTGCACTGGAAGGATATTTGGTTCATTGTGTAGGTGTTGATTGTTTGTGGTTGTTAGACAGCCAGTAATTGTTCCGATTGTACTATTTTGCATGGTTTCCAACTTTGTTGTACTTGCTTTTGAGAGCATGGATAGCCAGGCAGGTGAGGCATAGCTTAGGATGAAGTATTTGTGAAGAAAGAATGCTAAGGAATTTTATTTTGCCAGATCTGGTGCCAGTTTAGTGTTCTGGGGCATGTGTTTTTTGTGTTGCTTTTGTTTTGGTGATGTGGGGAGTTATTGTTCATTCAAAGTAACTGGAGGGTTAATTTTTTCAATTTGGAGTTATGTTTGAGGAGATACCATTCTCAGTAGATAGAAAGGAGTACAGTCTCAAGGACTTTTTTCATCTAAAAGAGTCCATTATTTCCAACCTCCCATGCAGAGTCATGCCTTGGGATCATGGAGTTATTTAATGATAGATTAGTATATATTATCACATAATCTCAGGACTATATACGTATAGATGTAAGCAAAATTACTTCATATAAGTGAGATGGCATATGACGATATTTTTGTACTCATTCAATCCCATAACTAGGTAGACATTGTGTTTCATAATGAGATGATTTATTAATCACTGTCTACTTAAATTGAAGTGAATGATGAAGACTCTTCGCTTATTAATGATGCTGTGCTACAATTCATTGTGCATCAAGAGTTGTCTTTTAGAATCATTAGAAAGCTCACCATAGTTAAGGGGTAATAAATTCTCGAAGGCATAATTTATTTTCCTAAAATATCCACCAAAAATATTGTACAACTATTCTTAACAAACTGAACTAAGCAGTTATTTGTAAATAGATGTGATTTTATGAGGGAATTTCATTGGAATAGGTAAATGTTAGTATGGTCCTCTGGAAAAAGAATATCTGTATATGTCAGGTGTTTGATAATTGCTGGTGATGCAACAATCTTCAGATTTTTAAGATAATGTACTCTATAATTTGCACCTTAAGGATGTTGAAGTTTGGCTGATGCTATGTTGCTGTTAATTACATTTTTATGAAAGGTATTATGAAAATGGTTTATATGAAAATTGCTTTAATTTGCAAAATATTTTTATGTATGCTGTATATGATCTTTTTAGAATAATGGAGAAAAGACTTCATCTGTGAGGAATAGTATGGCTAATGTGATAAGCTCAGCAGACAACTTTCTCCAGTTAGCTGCTAAGAAGCGGGGTCGCAAACCCATAGAGTCAAGCAGTGCTGATGATGAAGTTTTTGTTGTACCTTTAACTTCTACCAGAAGTGAGTATTTTTATCAGCCTAGAATATTCTCTCAAGTGCAGGGTTCTCTAGTTTATTAGCTTTGTAAGCGATAGATTTATTGGCAACAAGAGAGATTGCTTTTGACTGTACACTGCACATGAGGTAACAGATGAGTTGATCTTTTCTTGTAATTATAATGTACTCAGCAAGCTAGAATGTTGGATATATATGTAGGCTTTTCAGTGTATATGTGGCTGAATTTGAGGTACCCAAGGATTGGAAGAATGCATGTGTATTGCTGTTTATATAAAGGAAAAGAGAGCAAAAGTGAATGCTTGAATTCCAGTGATATAAATCATTTGAGTATACCAAGTAATGTGTATGGGTGATTAGGGATTTATAGTGGTGGTATCTACAGAGCATCAGACTTGGGACAAGAATTTGGCCTCAGTAGTGGCAGAGGGTGTTCTTTCTACTAATTTGTTCTTTATTCCCAGCCTTACGCCTTACCCCAATGTCCAGTAGGAAGCCATTTGGGTATCTTATCTTTGTCCCACAGTCATCCGCAGTATCTTTACAATGAGAGTAAAATACAAAATCACCTTCACACTCTTACACTCTTATTTTGCAACTTCTCTACAATATTAGATTCTTCCTTCAGTCTTCATGCCATTAGGTAACATTTGCACATCTTTCTTCTTATATTTTGTGTATGTGATGAAGCACATTGCAAATAAGTCATTTGGTTAATAGCAGTTAGTAATGTTAACCTCTGTCAAAGGTACAAGGAGAGGACAAAAGAAAACTGTGTTAGGGACAAGCCAGGCTGACAACCTTCCTCCACCATCCTCGACGTCAAGAGTACAGTGCAAAAAAAATATGGTGAGACCATAATCCTCTTTGCTTTAACATGAAATTAGCTTTTGTTATAATAAATCATAGTTTGATACTTGATAACAGATATATTAGCTGTACTGTAGTCATAGTTTATCTGAATTCATTTAGTTGACTGAACCCCATCAGGTTAAGTTTTTTGACAATTCAAGTATTCAGATTTTTCCTTTATTATGTAAAGGAAAAACATTCACTATCTTTAAGGGTTATCACAGTTATGAATTTATTTGGCTGTCACAAAGTACTGTAATGCACTAAACATTAAGAAAGCATGATTTGAAATATGAGATGCAGCATACTGTACTGTATGGTATATATATTGTATTTGTAGTTACAGTTTTGCTTAGTGTTACTTTGTATATCATTCTTGAAGCACTGCACCCTATGCTACATTCTTGACAGTTAATACCACTAGACAGTATAAAACTATTGAATAATACCACTAGACAGTATAAAACTATTGAATAAAAAGTGAAGGGAAAAAGCTGAAGATGCAGACTGAGCTCAAAGAACAGGGTATGAATGTATGTGGAATTCAGGCAAGTCATAATGGTCTTTGAAAGTTTACAGGACCAAAGATACTGGTATGTAGATTTTGCATGGGCTTCCCAGGTAGATGGTGAAACACAAATTTTCAGGTATAAAGATTTAATTCTATTTTGTTTTAGTATTGGAATGAACAGAATTGCAGTTTAAGGTGATGCACTGCTAATAGATTATATTATTATTTACTTAGCTGAAAGGATATAGAGACAGCTACAGAATGAAGTAAAGGGAAAGAGGTGATGTTAGAGGTTATTAAGTAAACAGCATTGCACATCATTCTGTTCATTGCAGAAATATGAAGAAAAGATGTCTTGCTGTCCCTACATTCTTTAGCCCAGCATATACAAATATGGAAAAAGCTTCTTCTTTTTTACCCTAATCAGTACTTTCTCCAAACTCTAAATACTTTTTGGGATTTGAACAATGATTTTAACATTTTGAAGGATATGGCAATGACTCCAGCAAACCAGAACATCCTCCAGGGCTTCATGTCTACATTAACTGTAACTCCAAAATTTGACCCACGTACTCCACTTCCCCCTGGGACAGTTAAGAGAAAACCCAGATTTGGTGAGATTGCAATTTCTCTAACTGGATCACCACTCCAAGTGTCACCTGCTGCCATACCTAAAGTTGGCATTGAGGTAAGGTATTCTGTGCTTTGTATTTACTCTTGCTGTGACTTGAAATTTTGATCTTTCTTTAACATTTTTCAATAACTATTGTATTTGACCATATTTACAATTGAAATTAAGTACTTTTAGGACAGTGTGTGGTGTATAGAAAGTTTATCATGTAAGGAATGACAGGGTAAGAGATTTGTGGTAGCAAATTTAGTACATTGAGAGTGACAGAGTAAGAGGTGTGGTAGTAAGTCGAGTATGATTGAGAGAGCTGAACAGGATGAACTAAAATAGCTTGGGCATATGGAGAGGATCAGTGAAAAGAGAGTGAGTAAAAGAATATATGAGAAGTGGCGGGAGCAAGAGAGAGTGGGAGACACAGGAGGTGGAAGGATGATGTGACAAAGGGTTCGAGTCACTGGGGCCTGAACACACTGGAAGGTGAGAGATATGAATGGTATAGAGCATATTGGAGTGACATGGTATGCAGGGAATGGTGTGCTGTTAGTCGGCTGAACCAGGGTATATTTGTCCCAGAGTGACATATGGCATTCTTGAGCTTCAGTTGCAGGAGACAACACTTTGAATAAGAAGTCACCCTCAGTGAGGTTGTACCATTGCCTACTGGCAGAAAAGAGCACAGCATCATTGCAGATCTTCCAACTCCAAAGGAACCCAACTTCTCATACTCCTCAAAGCTGTGGAAGTCCCATAAAAGAGGTCCTGGGGTAACATAACTATCTAATGGAAGCATTTTAAGTGAACTGGTTAATTATCTTACACCTGTAATAACTTCAAGATGCTTTGCCAGGGATGGATGGCATCACTTGACACTGACAACATTGATGAAGAAACCAAAGCAGAACTTCAGCAGTTCCATGAGAGAGTTGGTAAACTGCTGAATATGTGAGACAGGTAGGCATGAATAGGTAATGAAGAAATATTCTGTTAGTCTTATTTGTAGCATGGGTTATACCCTGAACATATCTTAGTAGTGTTAATTTTGTATCACTGCAAAGATTGGATTACTGTTAGTTACCTTTTTATAACTTTCTTAGTCTGGACACTGTTATATCACTCTTCTGAATAAATATATTATTCACATTTTTGTAAAAATTGGTTTAAGAGGCAATCATTAGGTCTTTATTACTGTGTATGAAACATTTGGTGTAAGCTTTATTGAAAGTAGAATAAATAATGTATATATATTTTTTCTTCTATTTCCTCTTTTAGAAATTGAAACAAATACAAGAAGGGGAGAGTTTCCTGCCCCCTTTAGTCATCTTCTACAACATATGGGGAATACTGTATGTGGGAAGTATTCTTTCTCCCCTATCCCCAGGTGAAGGCATGTACAGAGCATCAGACTTGGGAGGAGCATCGTGGTTTTAGAAGTGGTGGAGAATGTGTGGATCAGGTATTTACTTTGAAGAATATATTTGAGAAATACTTAGAAAGTCAGATGGATTAATATGTAGCATTTACGGGTCTAGAGAAAGCATATGATAGGGATGATAGAGATGCTTTGTGGAAGGTCTTAAGAATATATGATGTGGGAGGTAAGCTGCAAGAAGCAGAGAAGTTTTTATCAAGGGTGTAAGGCATGTGTGCGAGCAGGGAGAGAGAAGAGTGATTGGTTCCCAGGGAAGGTTCAGTCAGTGGCAGGGATGTGTGATGTCCTCATGGTTGCTTAATTTGTTTAGGACGGGGTGGTTAGGGAGGTAAATGCAAGAGTTTTGGAGAGAGGGGAGAGTATGCAGTCTTTTGGGGATGAGAGGGCCTGGGAAGTGAGTCAGTTGTTGTTTGCCAATGATACAGCACTGGTGGCTGATTTGAGAGAGAAACCACAGAAGTTGCTGACTGAGTATGGAAAAGTGTGCAAAAGGAGAAAGTTGAGAGTAAATGTGAATTAGAGTAAGGTTATTGCAATTAACAGGGTTGAGAGACAAGTTAGTTTGAATGGAGAAAAATTGGAGGAAGTGAAGTGTTTTGGATATCTGGAATTGGATTTGGTAGCGAATGGAACCATAGAAGTGGAAGTGAGTCATAGGGTGGGGGAGGGGACGAAGGTTCTGGGAGTGATGAAGAATGTGTGGAAAGAGAGAATATTATCTTTAAGAGCAAAAATGGGTATGGTTGATTGCCTTATTTTAGGGTGTAGTGGAACTTGAAATTGTTTGTTAGATTTTATGTGGAGTTCAAAAATGTATATTAGATTGTTAAACAATGTGCACTGTTAAATATAACAAATGAAAAGAATGCTTAATTAGAAAAGGGATGTCTTATAGCACTGCTTTCATGGGCGAGTAATGTTAGACAATTGCATGGTTATTACAAGTAGGTAATGCCATTATGATACATTGTTAAGAGTCATACATGGTTGGTTTTCTTTTCAGAGTTGTCGTGATGGATGGACCAGCATGTATGGTGTTGTTATATTCTACTACAAATTTGATTTTGTTCATTTCATTGGTCATATATTGTATGATATACCAGGTCAGAAGTGTAGAAATTGTAAGCCCAAGGTGTTTGAAGTACCCTTGTGGTACCCTGAGGAAGCACAAAAGGTTAGTAAAGATTTACTATTTTCATCTTGATTTCTCTTAATAGCATGAAACTCTAATCAAGGCCATCCCATTAATGCTCTCTCTGGGCCTGGATGTGGATAGGGAGCTGTGGTTTCGGTGCATTACACATACCAGCTAGAGACTGAGTGTGAACGAATGTGGTCTTTTTTGTGTTTTCCTGGTGCTACCTCGTGATGCTGTTTCCTGTGGGGCAGGGTAGCGCCAGGAACGGATGAAGGCAAGCGAGGATGAATATGTACATGTGTATATATGTATATGTCTGTGTTTGTTTATGCATTTGTGTATATGTTGATATGTACATGTGCGTGTATGGGTGTTTATTTGTATATGAGTGGATGGGCCATTCTTCGTTTGTTTCCATCTCCTTCTCACTTCATCACTACCTGTTATTACTTTCCCCCTTTCCCCCTTCATCAATGTTCCCATTTGTTCTCTTGTGGATAGGGGATAAAGAATACTTCCCACTTATTCCCTGTGTGTTGTAGAAAGTGACTAAAAGGGGCGGGAGTTGGGGAATGGGAAATCCTCCCCTCCAGTTTCTTATTTTTGCAAAAAGAAGAAACAGAGAAGGGAGCAAAGTGTGGATTTTATTCCTCTTAAGGCTCATTCATCTGCATCAGTGAGGTAGCGCCAGGAAAACAGACAAAAAGGCCACATTTGTTCATACGTACTTATTCACCATTTCTCGTGTTAGCGAGGTAACATAAATAACATCTGACTGAGCCATAGAGGGAAAAATCCTCTCTAGCCCCCTTCTCTGTTCCTTCTTTTGGAAAAGTGAAACAGGAGGGGGGGATTTTCAGCCCTCCTTCTCCTACCCCTGTTCGTCACCTATGACATGCAGGGAATATGTGAGCAGTATTCTTTCTCCTCTTAACCCAGGGATAACAATAATGATATACTTCAAAATTCTATGTGCTCTGACTTGGATAGTCAAATTGACACTGTGGGGTAGAGCAAAGTAGAGTTTTCTTTACCTCGTACTGTACCTGCCCTACCTGTCCAGCACATTATATCAGATGGAAAATCTCAAACTTATGGCTTTAAATAGAGGCAATTTGATTGCACTCTAAATTTTTTGAAAATGAAATAGATAAAATGCTTGCGTATGATGCTTTTTTCAAAATCCATTTATCTGTGAACCAAACAATTTTTACATGGCCTTACAGAATATTTTTTTTATTGGCATAAGCTTACACATTATTCTTTTATGTTTATACATAGTTTTTCTTACATAAACCCTTTCTCTTACTGAAATAGGTGATAACAAACTTGTATTACAAGATAGGAGCTCATTGTTACAATCTGACGACTCCTCAGTTCATTCGTTCAAGACGTCAAGGCCAACCACTCACATACCACAATGAACTATTGTGTCAAGGATGTTGTCATGGTGTTTGCAAAAATGACTGTAACAAAGATGAGTAGTACTGTTCACAGCTTGACAAGATTTGCAATGGTCACAATTGATGCTGATGTAATTCATAATAATAGTAAAGATAGTGATTTTGATTCCACCAGACCATCCTCTTTGATTTTTAGGAATGGATATGATAGTGTTTTTTTATACAGGTTCCTTTTGAAATATAAGAAAATTCTGTTTACATAATGGTCATGCTTCTCTGTAACCAAGTTTCTCACCAAGTTATTAGTATTCTGCATTTAGAACTTTTTTTGTATATCACTAAAACATTAAGAGGATTGTAGAGTTTCAAGGGAATGTGTTTATTTGAGTAATTTGAGTTTTGGAACAGTTTGTGCTGCCTTTTCTAAGGAGCTGTAGTTGATTGTAGTGTTTTTAATATGTATGCATGATTTTTCACGAATGAATCCACACTGCTCTTACTTCTTTGGTTAGAAAGCTAACGAAAATCTAACCAAGTATACTCAACATCTCTGATATAGACTGTGTGTGAATAGTCCAGTTTTGCAAATAATTCACCACCCCCTTCTCTGCACATATTCTAGACTGTAAATCCTTTGTACTTTATAACAGATGTGGAAACTATCTATGTTTTGCTTGGCTGAACCCCACAGAGGGAAGCACTAGAACCTGTAGGTAAACTATGTTTGGCACTCATAAATCCAGGTTGAATTAGAAAAGTACATTCTCAAAACTATGGACAATAATAAGATAACCAGTCCCCACAGCCAGGCTGGAGTGTATGCTCATGCTGCTTTGTCATTATGTCCAATTTGAGTTTTGAGTGGCCAGCACATTAGCTCATTAGCATAGAGGAGTCTTAGAGGTTCCAACATTAACCATGTTGCTGGGTGATTTAGGTTGACATGCAAAACCACAAAGCATTTATGTTTGCATCATGCTGATACTGAACTTTTTCATCAGAGTTTTGAAAAAGTATGGATAGTTGATCCCTTTGGATAGATGAAAGGCTGATGGTGGATATTTGTTTCTATTCCACTTATAAATTTACAGTAAGACCCTGGACGGGTAAGTAAGGGAGTCACTTCAGGAATCAGCTTTCTGATCTTTGGATTGAAAACAGCTCCCACACAGGAGTCTTTTAAAAGCTTACCCTAGAGCAAAAGTTCTCAATTAACTTGAGGGACAATTTAAAGACTGCAGTTGCTTTTATTACTTTCTGAATCTAAGACTAAGTTGACTTGAGAATGTGTTATGAAGAAGCACTACTGAATAACATTTTCTTAGCCTTACAGAATTGGTGCCAGCAGTAACTTCAGTGTAACGTTGATCATAATACTAGTAATTAAAATTTAATGACAAAAAACAGTGTAACAGTCTTGCTGACATTTTGAAATAATTGTGCAAAAAAACCTCAGTAGTTCAATTTTGCCATGGCCACCCTCACGAGGGATATATATATAGCATCATCA
>JAUUDY010626110.1:0-16881 GCA_032361765.1 Panulirus inflatus | reverse complement strand
ATTACCACACATCTCTCTTACCTTTTCATTACTTACTTGATCAAACCACCTCACACTACACATTGTCCTCAAACATTTAATTTCCAACACATTCATCCCCCTCTGTACAGCTTTATCCATAGCCCATGGCTTGCATCCATATAATATTGTTGAGGCTACTGTTCCTTCAAACATACCCATTTTTCTCTCCCAGATAATGTTCTCTCTTTCCACACATTCTTCAGTGCCTCCAGAACTTTTGCCCCCTCCCACATCCTGTGACCCACTTCCAGTTCCATTCCCTGCCATGACCACTCCCAGGTATCTAAAACACTTCACTGCCTCCAATTTTTCTCCATTCAAACTCACACTCCAACTAACCTGTCCTTCAAATTGATAACCTTGCTTTTATTCACATTCACTCTCAACTTTCTACTTTCACATACTCTTCCAAACTCATTGACCCACTTATGCAGTTTCTCACTCATATCTGCCACCCATGCCACAGACCAACCTTCACTTCAGACCATTCAATTCCCCCTTCCTACTCATATCATACTTCCCAGTCTTATTACAGCATGTAATTCTGTGTATTTCCCAGTGTATGAATAACTGTTTTCATGATGGTAAGGGATATTGCTTAGGATAATAGGCATTTAACTTCCGTAATCTTAGTATAATTTATTGGTAATATTTTAATATCAGAATCTTTCTTAGGTTATCCAGAAATATTCTTGGTCTGTCAGAGCCTTTAAGATCAGTAAATACTTATGAACATATCTACATCCCCATTCTGTACTGTTGTGACCTTATCCCTACCACTCACCCATTTCTCTGGAGCACTTGGCCATTTGATCAAATTAAATATTTAATGCATGAATGACAGCTATAGAATGACTGTGAGCAAGTCCTATTCTTCATCTGTTTCTGGCACTACCTTGCTAATGCAGGAAATAGTGAACAAGTATGAAAGAAAAGAAAGTAAATAAAACTATACTTTAAATCATGCTTTGAATCTCTAAATTAATTATATTAAGTGGTAAGAATGCAATGACCCTAATTTGGTTGAATTTCACAAAGAAATAGTAGCACACCTAAAGTATAGTTTTACTTTACTTTTAAGAACATGAGCTAAATCTCTATCTGAAATTTTTTCACCAACTGTACCACACAACAGCAAGCACAAAATTCAGGAGGCAAGATAGCAGGCAGGTTGGTAGAGCAAGACCTAGTAAACTGAATAAGTGTTTCAGAGAATAAAATATCTACTCCAAACTTTTATAGCTTTGGTACTCCCATGGACCACATTTGGGTAAACAGTTATAAGATATTACAATAGGATATCAAATCACCAAATACTAAAGAAGTTCTCCCACTCTGAATACATATATCCTTCTTAAGATTTTTAGGTCAACAAACGATCTATAAACCGGTTTCTTTCTTCCTTCTAAAAATCTTACAAATTTGAAGACTATGTGGTGAATATGTACTATACCTTATCAGAAAATCACTTATTTTATGGATCCATTGGAATAGATGCAGAATAACAATGTCTTTGATATTTCAGAAGGTTATACAGAGTAGCCTATCAAAACTGTATTATGTAAGAGTGGTAACTGTGTAACAGTAGGTGGAAGTTACAAGATGGTAAAGCTTAGTATAGTGCGTAAAGCTGCAACATATATAAAATACTTCATACAGTCAAAGCACACAGTCATATAACTACCAATCATAAAAAGGTACACAAATATTCCTTTTTGATTACTACACACTAATAAATCTGAACTTCAAAGGAACACATCTGCCTGTACTTCTTTCAAAACTTCCACAAATGGTTATCAGTAAGTTAATAGTATCATAACAATGTCAAACCAAAATAATATTTTCAATCTTCAATGACTTACTTTTGCATAATATACAATGTAGCCTAAAATGCAGGTGATTGCAAATATTTATATAAAAATATAAAAAGTACAAATATATACAAAATACTAGAAATCATATTTAATAAGTATCTCTGTTTATAGTTCAGCCTTCTATATGGAATTATGCCACTCATCTCCAAAAATATAAACAATAAATAACAAAGATGGTGAGTACAGCTACATCAGTTATTATATTCTCAACAAAAAATATCATATACTTCATAAATATGCTTCTATAGTGCTTTACAAAAGACCCTGGATGATGAAAACTATTGAAAAACCATGTTTCATAATAATATCATGCAAACTTTTTACACATACAGGATTGGTGCCTATTAATACCCCAAATCCCTGCTAAACATCCAGGGTTGAAGTCTGATTATATGTTCTGGCTTCTTGAGTCATCCACAATCTATGCTTGGTAGTACCATCAATAAAAAACAAAGAGGTGACACTCAATAGGAACTGCTTGTACTGCCAGTCTAAGAACACTGCCTCCTAGCAAAGGTGGATACTAATCTTATTTTGCCACTAGGTGCTTACTTAGATGGCTGATGTGAGTGGAATACAGTGGTCAATGTGTGCAGCATGATGACATATACGAGATAAAATCTCCATGAAACTGACATGGGGCATGGCCTATGGCTTGGGGGAGGAGGGTTACACCCTCATGACATTATTTTTTGCCATATCTAGTATTAAAATTAAAAAGCTACCAATACATTACCATTCTCAACTAATAAAATAGCTTAGGACACCTATGCAGTTCAAATGCCCTTCCTTGGGGTGGTTTGGTTTTGCTCAATAGAGGCCTTCAAGAGATACAGGAAAATGGTTGATCATAAAAATAATCTTTATGTTAGCTCTCAAATGAATGAAATAATTTTAGAAGGCATTAACAGCTGTGCTATCCATTTATGTATTATACAAAGACAGTGTGTACTCATGTTTGAAAAAAAAAAAATATATACTTGGATGCAAATGTTTTGAAACAAAATTTTTTTTTTGAATTATTTCTACAAGCAGTGCTTCTATCTGTCATGTCTAAATGAACATCTAATTAAAATCAAATATTTCTGATGAAATGAACAACTAGTACATTTTCTTTACATTGAAAATAGGAAAGTATGCCCCCAGTCCTTTTACTTGCACCCTAAGACATTCCATTTCAATATTCACAAGGGGAAAGTAGCCCCTGCATATCATAAAAGGTGATTGAGAGGGGCAGGAACCTAGAAATCCTTGCCTTGTGTGTTACTTTCCAAAAGAAGGAATGGAAGAAAGATCCCAATGAGGAGTTTCTTTCCTCTAAGGCTCAGTCATCTGTGGATGCTACCTTGCTCAGAGAGAAAACACTGAGCAAATATGAAAGGAAAAGAAAGAAAAGAAAATTTAAGATATCAAAAATGTTATAAAACATACTATACTGTATTTTATTACACAATAGGATTATTCCTAGTATTTTCATATAAAATCAAGCTAAATTCACCTTAAAATTTCACAAAAATGCATTTTTTTTTCATTATTTAGTAAGTCACTCTGTATGACCAGCATGCCGAACCTTCCCCATAATTACCTTAACTATCTTTGTTTCATCCATCCTGGTATTGATGATCCATTTTCAACATCTACATAAACAAGGGAAATATCCTAAGTAACTCATATATGGTGGAAATGTTAGGAAAAAAAGAGACAAAGGAATGACATTTTAGAAAGAATTTGGTCAGCCAATGGAAACCCCTTAATTAGTTTCCTTTCACATTTTGATCAAGTTTTAAGGCCTGCATAGCAATATATCAAAACAAATGAAAATTCATACTCAGCTATTTTCTTGATATTCTGGATTCTGTTCATATGATTTTATGCAATTCATAACAGCACAATAACATTTCTGCCACTATGTTTGTTAGTACCCACCACAGATGCTAGGAGCAGCACTATTTTGGTTTCATTACAGGAATCCAATGGGAAAATGGCTCAGTGTTATTTGTTTTTTTTTTCTATGGTAATACCTTGCAACTCTGCCTGATATCAAGAGCCTAAGTATGGCAATAAATTGCAAATCTACAAAACATTCAGGACTGAGCTGTTATGAGTCAGATAAGTAGTATATTTTCCACCTTAAAGAACATTCTATAATAATCATAAGCAGAGCACCAAAAACATTCTGAGATTCAATGACAAATAAAGACTTGTATTAACTTCCGTAAAAATTGAAACATATACCAAACCCCAACCCGTAAAATAGAAATTGTTTCTGCAACCTGCAATACAATATGAACAAAAGATCAATGCCATTTTTTAATTATCATTGCCTTTCAAGTGCTCCTTCAACAAATCAACTAATTCCATTGCCTCAGCTTCTTTTTTCTTCTTTACATAAAATTCTATACACAATTCTTGCAACTGTAATGATGAGTCTTTATTTTGTGAAGACAATTCTGGAGCACTTAAGTTTGCATCTTTTATGATTTCTAAATCAGATAAATTTAACAATGCAACTGAGGCAGGATTCTGTTGGAGGGCAGTGAAAAGGTTAAGGGCCCTCTGTTGGTCATCCATACTGCCATCCGTTTCATCAGAAACAAAAAGTAGATTGCTTGGCACAGATAAAGGTGAAGGCTTCCATGCTTCATCAGCAGACAGTAGAATCAGCTTTGTGTCTGAAGCTAAGGTTTCCCAATAGTCATCATCCACAACTGTTCCATCTTCCTCTAATACTACTGTTATTGCACATGAATCTGGAAGGCCCAGCTTAGCAGCACCTTTCTCTACAGCCTCATTTAAGCTGCTGGCCACTACTCCATGTCGTCTCTTTCTGTCTTGTGACCACACTCGGACTGGCTTTTTCATTGTATTCTGGAAATAAACATGAATATACAGTACATAAATTTGTTCCTCTGTTAAAGAAAATTAACTACTATCATTGGAAACCTGTTGAGAGAAAATACCAAAGACAGGAAATGCATCCGAGACAAAAAGGCCTTCATTCAGTAAGAAACAGAAAACATGGGAGAGGGACAGTACTGATAGTACCATTCAGCAAAGGAGATATGCATAAAAGTGTACTTTAGGCATCAGGCTGGTAATACAAAACCTGAACAAATACAATTTGAGGTAAAGCTGAAGCTCATGTATCACTGAGCAGATGCAAGCTGTTTTCTTACTTTCATTTCTCTTTCATTCTGAAACACTTAAGACATATGAACAGTACACATTATCTATCTAAAACCATAGGATATAATTCCACTATCAGCTCAATTTACAGCTGCAGTTAGAACGTGTTTGTTGCAAAGCTTATAAAAACTCAGATATTTTTTCATACATTTTAGTGGATGCTGAACAGTAGCTGATACATCTTAATATTCACTCTTCTAGTTGAAATATACCATTCACACCCAGGGTGAGTTACCACACTAACTACTGATGAATAAACAGGAAGATGACAAACCCAGCTGTATCAGTACATAACTTTCCTATAGGCAGCCATTTCATGGGTTCTTGCCAAAGGTCACAAACAGCTACTAAGGTAAGTTATGTCATTTTTGTAAGAACTTTTTAACTAATACATTGATCAACTCCACATTTTCTCTGGTATACACAATCTTCAATACCACTGCTTTATATAATACTGTAGAATGAAATATAATTATCCAAATCATGGTCTACAATCCTTATTGTATTCTCTAAATTCTATACTGGCAATAAAACAAAATCACTCAAGATACAAAGGATAGTTTCAATGCGTAACTAAATGGGTAGTTTACGATTTTAGTTTCATTATGTAATACCTTTCAGCATCCCTTTCAATTGGAAGATCTCACCACATATCCTGGGTATTTAAAAAATACTTATAAAACTTCTAAATATGAAAAAAAAAATATTTGGCTATCCCATTGGATTAAAGCTTGTAATTTGTTAGATGTATGAGTGTCCTTTATGGAATAAGGTTATCTACATAATTTGTTAGATGCATGAGTGTCCTTTATGGAATAAGGTTATCTACTATGCGGTGTCTATCCCTAACTTACAGAAAGATCACAATGTTTCTCATATCAGATCTGACAATTTCAAAATCAGTTTGCTACAAAGATAAGCCAGATTTTGTGAACGTGTTACAACGTTTTAAAGATAATCGTAAGTGCTATGATACTTGTTAACAACATGTTCTTGTAATCGCTATGACATGAGGGTCCATGCATGATAGCATCTTGATGCAGGACCAGCTGTCACTTTGACCAATTTCGTTTCAAATTACTAATTAAAATATGGAATGCAGAATTTACTTATTTCTATCATTATCTATAGAGAGTATCATGAAATTTACCTTTGGTCTTGGGGATGGTTGTAAACAATCTAATCAATTATTAGGGTTATTACTTAGGAATAACCTACAAGGTTTCTCCCGTCGGCCTAGGCAGTGAAGTACAGGCAACGCGCGCATGTGGCAGACACTACAAACAACTATGACAGTCTCCCAAGCACTACCTTGAACTGACTTTGCTTACCAGAAATCTGTTTCATCATATTATTACGTCTTATGATAAAGACTGACTAAAATAAGCACCACACATTAGGTAAATGACGATAAAACAAAGAAGTGCTACCAACTGACTTGCAATATTTTACTTTTTTATTTATTAATTACCCAAAGACCAATTAATATGAGAGTCCTACAGTAATGGCAGATTGCTGCTAGTTCTGTTCTATTCAAAACTCAGAGAACAGTTACTTAATAGGTCTTGGTTACTACTATATTCTCCGAAAATAGGTAGATTGTTCCCGGTTCCTTCAGTGTTCTCCGAAAATGAGAGAATGGTTATGGGTTCTGTATTCTGGCAAATTAAGCATTTAGTCAGTGGCTCCAAATTGCCACGTTTCATAGGTTAATCCCTTATCACCTACAATAACATCAAATTGGTAACCGGCCAATAACATTTCCGCATGTACTATAGAGTTCAAACATCTATCTCCACATTTGTGTTGTACTACTAAAAATACTCCCAAATAAATTTTGACCTACTGACCCACTCCAGAATACGAAATTCGATTTTCAAATCAGTAACAGGCTAATAACATTACCAAGTGTACTGTAGAGAGCATCTAGCTCAATCATTGTCATCCACCAGTCGAAATACAATTAATTTTACTTTCACCTACTAATCCACTTCCACCTTAGAAAATGCAGAACTCGCGTTAGAAATTAGTAACTAACCAATACCATTTTCCACGTGTACTGCAATGGATAAATGAGTGAACTAACGTCTTTTACTAATCAAATTACACTTGAATATAGTTTGCCCTACTGCCATAATTGCACCATAGAACTGTATTAACCGGCAAATAATATTTTCCACGTGTACCACAGAGAACACCTGACTCCACCATTGTCTTACACTATTCAAAATACACCAAATATACTTTGACCTTAAATCATAAAGAATACAGAATTCGTCTTTAGCAATAATTGACCAATAACATTTTCCATGTGTACTGTAACGAACATCTGACTCTCAATATTCTCTGTTAGTCAAAGCACAGCCAAGTACATTCTGACCTACTTACAGGATAGACACTACAAAAAATCCTGTTATGCGTAGGTAAATTAATGAGAAATCTAACGAAATTCTGGTCTCCAGATCAGCAAGAGTACACTTAGAAAAGTCAACAGAAGTATTTGTACACAAATGTTACTAGATGGGAACACTAGTGGTTCTTGGAAAATCATGGTCAGTCAAACAAGTAACTGCATTTAATAGGTAGCAGTTAAAGCTCAATTGATTGTTTGACTAAATTTGTTACTTTTGCTTATAGAATGATCTTTTGTAGAGTTTTCTAGGCAGACTCATAGTAAAAGACCTGAAATCTGCATGTCCATATATCGCAATACTGCATTACCAGGTAATTCTGCATGTGATTTTGTCTTTATTCGTTTCCCAAATCTTATCAAAATTCTGATCTGGCTAATCAAGCTGAAGAAGTAAAGGAACGGTAAACAAGTCTAGATTTTAGACAAAGTTGCCCGAATCCAAAGTTGTTGACTCTAGATGGTAATCCGGATTTGAAGCTGGAACGTCTTTATGATGTTTACATTACATACAACTTGGAAATACAGATATCTTGTATTCAGAAGCAGTCATGTGTAAACTGGAAATATATGCGTAATAAGAAATGAACCAGTTGAACCAGTGCTCTTAGGAAAAATATGAATACATACGTGAAACAATATTACAACTATGGGTCGTTATTCCAGTGAATCAGACAGTGAGTGGAGGAGACGACGAAGAAGCAGGTAAGCTGGGAATGTGATTTACTTTAATAACGCCTCTTTATTAACTGTTATTGAATCTCAGAATTATTTTCGAGATTTAATGAGGAGAATACGTAAGTCGAAGAGTATGATTTGTTTAATTCTATCACATGATGATAATAACAAAGTGGGTACTTTGCCAATGAATCGGCACAAGAGAGAATTGGAATATTGCCGGTTTCCTTTCCTTGCTTTATCTTCCTGCTGGTTCTCTTGACTTCAACTAATGATTTATATGAGGTTTAGGATTATGATATTTGTTGAGGTAGACTAAGGTTGGGGTTAGGTAACTGTGAACGGTTTAACTTCTTAACCCAACCCTTACCCTTCCTATCAAGATGACTGTTACTATTATTGGTGGACAAAAATTGTTCTGACTGAATAGAATTGTTATTTTCATGAATTTTCGTATTTGCAATAATATTTTATGTGAAAAGTTGATCAAGATAAAGATGTATGAAACTAAATATTAAAGAAAAAGATACAGTTGTTTGGAATCAGATTGTGGAAACATTTTGTGTGTGGCAGTGAACTGAATGGAGACTATGTGCAAAATGAAAAAAAATGTGATTTGCTTGGCATGGAAGTTGTAACTTATATACTCATCTATAAGTCTACCTCATGTACAGGTCGACCCTTGATTTTTGGCCAAGATATCATTAATCTATATGCCTCGTGGTTAGGTCGACCCAAGTTTTTGAGGGTAATGGAACAACATATTTTATGGCATATAAAACTTATTTCAGAAAATCCCCAAAAAGCACACTCTGCTTCCTATAAACTGAGGATTGCTGAGCCTGAAACACCAAGCGCTGAAGGCAAATTGTTTACCATTTATTATTATCGTACTTTACATGGAAACACAGGTAGTTTCATCAGAAATATTGTATTTTTCCATTCAAATATTTATTCAAGTCAATTAGGATAGAGTGTTATTGTAATAGCAATCTTTTAACTGAAAATTATTAGAAAAGCGATTACGATAACATCTTTTGAACAGCAAAAGAAAGCGAGTCAATCGTTTTCGGTAAGAAATTATCCTACTTTCCACTTTTGATACGTATGTCATTTCAGCAAAAATATGACATTTCCATGAAAATATATCAAACACAGTATGAATCGAATATCATTGTAATATAACAGTATTTTAACCGAAAACTATTAAGATGATTAACATCACTCGAACATCGGAAGGTTAGGTAGTCTTTTGTTTTTGTCATGTATTTTATCCTATTTTACACTGAAATACATCAATTTTCAGCAAAGCTACTATTTATTTCGATATATTCATTGAAGCGCAGTTAAGGTAAAATAGCCTTGTGATGTAACAGTTTTTTAACTGAAAACTTCGAAAAACATGTACCATTTAGCTGGTATGGCAGAGCCCTAGTTGTGGAAGCGGAGGCCCTGCTTTTGCATTAGTCCTTCCTAAGCAGCCTTTAATATGTTGAAATTGTGTTTATACTCTTATTGTCTTGCTTCTTCTTTTCCAGAAATATGGCAAGTTTTTATGTAATAAAATGTTACAGCATTTCTAGTTACTAATTGGTACATATTTTACATTTCCATTGTTTACTGGCATTAACTGGTAAATATTTTTCACATCTGAAGTTAAAAGTTGCTCCTAGCCCTTCCCGTCATGCACAGATTTCAACCTAATGAAACTATTATCTATGCATAGGTCGATCCCCTATTTTTTTGCCTAAAAAGCTTGGCCTTAAAAATATGAACTATACATGAATAATTACAGTATTTCACTTTGTCACAATATGCCCAATGTATTGAGGATATTCATGAATAGGTTGAGAGGTTTGTGCCCATAATCCGAGCCGTGGAAGTGGGAACAAAGGTGATGATGATAGTAAGCGTACTATTAGTATGGTCTTTGAATTATGGACAACAGGTTTTATAAACAGGTCTCGCAGTAGCAGCAGCACAAGTTCAAGAAGTCGCCATCGTCGTCATAAGAAGTCACGGAGACACAGAAGACACTCTTCTAGTTGTTCCCCTAGTCGATCCCGGAGTGCATCACTAAGTCGTAGGTCAGTTGAATAGAATTACTTTAGGGTAGAGATCCATAGTGATATTAAATGTGCGGATGGATCTATATGTTAAAAATATTTGATCCAGTAAGATGTCAAAGGCAACTGATATAATGGAGTGACTGTTTACACGAGTCAGTGAAAATTGTATAAATGACCATTTCCACAGTATGGGGAAATAATATGAAATACTCTTTTAACATATGTGGCATGCGATAGGTTATATTTGCCATCTCCAGATTGTTGTGGGATGGTTGTGATTTGTATGAATTTTCCTGCCAGAAAGTGGTTTGCTAGGGTTTTTGTTGTTGTTGGAAGCCCTTTACCACCAGCTTCATAAAATCAGAAATGTATGTAGTTAAGCTAGGAACAGGGGCATTGATGGAGATGGATTAGGACAACCCCACTAGATGGATTAGGACAACCCCACTCCCCAAGCAAAGTAAGAGCTAAATCTTTTTTAAAGAGCTAAATCTTGTTTAAGTGTTGACATACACTCATAATGAATGTTCTTGAATTTACAGGCTGTTACCAACAGTGATACAGTTGGGGCCAACTATAGATGTTTGTACTCACTGAGTTGGTGATTTATTGAAGTCCAGAGTGGACTGACCTAATTAGTACCAATCCTGAGCCTACATTATTAGTAGGCTCTGGAAGTTTTTCACATTTTTTTTGGCATGAATTTAAGTTAGTTAAGGCCATGTATTGTACCTGGGAGCCTAGGTTAGTCAGAGTTAGGGGCATTTAGTAGGGATGTTGAGTGGGATATTATATGGTCAGATTAGTGCTTTGTATTGCACATGATGATGAAGACATTGCTTTAGTAGCAGAGTCTTAGAAGATAGTGTTCGTGCAGTGATGCTGGAAAGTTTGTGGAAACACCCCTATATCAGATTTTGGCTATGCCCATCAACTTCACTTGCTACCATGGTATAGCTAGATTCATGTTGAATGATGGTTGTAGTGTTGAAGATTTGTGGTAGTATTATTGAATATAGCAGGAGGAGAGATAGCTCATGAAGGAGATAAAGAGATTCAATGAGTGAATTGTTTGGTCCAGAGATGTTTCATACAAAGATGCCAGGGGTTTCATATTGGTTTTGTGTAATGGGTGCATTTTTAGTATGAGGGTGGAGCTGTAACTAGAGATGATAGATAATCTTTCATAATTATATTAATATGTTAAGGGCAAATCAAGGAGTTCTTACATGGATTGGAAATCCTTATTCACATTAGCGTACTGTACTCAAGAATATGTGAGTGCAAAGTGTTAGGTCATATGCACTTGATATCCCATTTACAAGTGGGAATGGAATTAAGAATGATAGATACATAGACATTTTTGATGAAAGTATGTTTATATCTTTTATAGGTATTATTTGTTTAATCATTTTTTATCTTAATTTTCAAGATTGGCTGTGTTTTGTGTGTACATCATCAGTTTAGTACCTGCTTTTATGTGCATTAAATATCAACTTTTGAATTTATTGTATATCAATTACCTTTCAACCTTGTATGCTGAATAGGTCCCGTTCTATAAGTCGTGATTGGCATAGGCGTCGTCGCAGCCCTTCCCGTTCCCGGTCAAGATCAAGGGACAGGTCCAGCCGCAAGCATAAAAAGTCAAAGCACAAGCATAGAAGGCGCAGTTCCAGGTAGAATTAACTCCTTCATAGAGAATTTACATGGCCAGTAGCAGTACCTAGAACATACTTCAAAAGATCTATGAAGTAATTCAGCATTAACACTGATAAAGCTGCTGCCTTTTTTCTTCAGCTGAGAGAAAGAGGAACATCTTATGGTTATACATTCTCATACTCATAATATCCAAGAATTTTTAATGAGATAAGTAGAGGAAAAGAATCTGCCATAATTGTATGTTTGGATAAACGTGAATTGTTTAGCAGTTTCTGATTATGGTATTTATGTTATCCCCATTTTTAATATTTTGTTGTTGATCTAATTGATGTTTTTTTCTCAGTTCTGATTCTGATCGTAGTGAAAAGTATACAAAATCGAGGTCAGCTAGAAGCAGCCAGGATCGTGACCGCAGTAGCAGAGGTTCTACCAGGGATCGTGACAGGAGAGATAGAGAAAAAGATAAAGAAAAAGATAGAGAGAAAGAGAGAGAAAAAGAGAAGGAAAGAGACAAAGAAAAAGAGAGAGCTCTTAGTCCTATATCTGAAGAAACTAAGAGTGCTAAGAAACAAGGTACAGCATTGGAAATTTATCTTTGGTTTTTGTATCCTTTACACGTCTGACAGGAGAGTGAATCATGCAGAATGATACACAATGTTCTCTGCACATATGTGAACTTGACCGTGAAATGTGGAAGTAATGATCTTTTAATGAAAGACAGCATAATTTCCATAGAACAGAAAACCAGACTATATAATAGATTGGTCAGTTAATGGTAATTTACATAGTGCTCGCTAAAGATTGGTCAAGTTTATGTGAATGTGCCAATTTTATTACATATTGGCTTGGCTAATTATGAAATAGCATCATCCCTTTCAGGAATTAGCATATCCAGCTGTAGGCAACAAATGGCTGGCTTTTCAGTTTCACTTGATTGACCAATACACTAACATCTCACCATGAAGAAGGAAACTTTTTTATTTAGCGAGGAGACTGTTTTTAGTATAGATGTGTAGATAATTCTGTTACCTAGAATCATATCATTCAAGGGAAAATTGAATAAGTTTTATAGGCTGAAGCACTCTGCAGTTTTACAAGTGTTTCAGGCTCCTTAAGCTCTAAGTGTTGAAAGCTTCAGAAGCGTTTCAGATTACAGTCCCTCGTTCATTAATCTTCAGTTTCAGTGTCACTTGCAAGCATTATGAACAGTTCATTCTTGTACTTTCATAGGTTCTTACTTTGTAAAAGCCTGTCAAGTCTCATAGGAGTAAGTTTGTCATCAATATGGAATAAAACCAAGACCTTTTCATTTACCAAGAGGTCTGGGAGAATTAGGAATAGATTTATAAACCAGGTTGGAAGACTCTAATGCCATGGCCACCCCCATGAGGGAGGTGTGAACAGGCATCAGAGATATAGATAGATTTGACCGGAGTCCTGGTGGATAATCTTTTAATTTTTTTTGTTGAAGACTCCTGTCAAGGACAAAAGTCTACTTCAAGGCTGGGCCTTAATTGAATTATGGAGGTTAATAAAAAGGAAAAAGAATAGATGAGGAAAAGTATTTATGAATTTTGGAAGTGTATCATAGATTTGACCTTTATGTACAGAAGGCTTTGTTATAAAAAGTATACACAATAGGTTCTTTAGTAAATTGTATCTTTATGTTATAAATTGTAATGATTAAGAGATGTTCTAGATTTGGCCAGCATCCTATGCATTAGGCTGTATATCTCATAACTAACAGGACTGAAATTCTTTGTATATTTCTTACATTTCAGAAATGTCTGAGTCTGAGAAAATAGCATTTTCTCGGACAATAGAGGAAATTTCAGAAGATGGATTTGTTCAGCAGACCTTCAAGTCTAGCCGTGGTGAGAAAGCCCAAAAGAACCAAGCTGAGAACAAAAATGGAGAAGAGTTCAATTTTGGGACACAGGCTGAGTTGTCTGCAAAGGCTGGAAAATTCATCCCTCTTAGTGATGATAGTCTTTTCAGTCCACACGTAAGTTTTTTCCATACTTGATTGCCACTTTCCACATTGGTGAGGTAGTGCCAGGAACAGATGAAGAAAGGTCACATCTGCTTATATCCATGTCATGTGTAATGCACAGAGACCACAGCTTCCTATTAACAACCAGGCCCCACAGACCTTTCCATGGTTTACCCCCAGATGCTTTACATGGTCTGATTCAGTCTGTTGACAGCATGTTGACCCTGTACAGTTCATCATTCCACTTCACTCTATCCTGTGTGCACCTTTCACTCTCCTGCATGTTCAGGCCCTGTTTGCTCAAAATGTTTTTCACTCCATACTTTTGGGATAGAGGAGAAAATACTTCCCACGTATTCCCTACATGTTTTAGAAGGCGACTAAAAGGGGAGGGAGCAGGGGGCTAGAAATCCTCCCATCCCGTTTTTTGACTTTCCAAAAGGAGGAACAGAGAAGGGGGCCAAGTGAGGATATCCTGTAAGGCTCAGTCCTCTGTTCTTAATGCTACCTTGCTAACACGGGAAATGGCGAATATGTATGAAAAAAAAAGTTTCTAATATGTTCTCCCTGTTGTCCTTGTTCCATCCACCTCTGACACATAAATCCTCTTTCTTAACCTTTCCTCACTCATTCTCTCCATATGTCCAAACCATTTCAGCACACCCTCTTCAGCTGTCTCTGCCATGCTCATTTTATCAGGCATCTCTCTTATTCTTTCATTAATTACTCTATCAAATCACCTTACACCACATATTGTCCTCAAACATTTCATTTCCAGTACATCCATTCTCCTTCATACAACATTATCTATTGCCTATGCCTCACATCTGCATAATGTTGTTGGGACTACTATTCCTTCAAACATATCCATTTTTGCCCTCCTAGATAATGTTCTATCTTTTCACACTTCTTCAGTGATTGGCAGCAATAGATTGTCTCAGTACTGAAGTCCTCCTTTAAACAAAAACAGAAGCAATTAATGATTAGACTTGTCATTAAGTTAAGTGAATTAACATTTATGTTAAGCGTGAATTTGGTAATGATAATGAAAGAATACTTTACATGTTGGGGATGCAGTAGTTTATGACATTAAAAATCGTCCAGGAAAGTATCAGGGAGTTTACAATAAACATTGGATGTGCCATCATTAAGGAAGATGCAATTTACTAAAAGTGACTCAGAAAGGGTAAACTCATGAGGACAAGCACTTAGATTGTGCAGTCAACATGGAGGCCCCCATTTTTATAGCATTATTGTATAATGTCTTTGATGAATATTTGATTACAGATTTTCATTGGTTATTCAGCATTTCCATGTTTTTTGCTCTTAGTGGATTGATACTTCATTCCATCTAGTCATACCACTTTCTCCTTTCACATAACTCATTTCCATGTCCATTTTTCAGCTTTTATAGGTCAGGGTCAGGAGGACTCTGCTGTCCCCAGATGCTTTTAACATAGTTTAGCACACTTTCTTTTCTTGTTCTATAGGGCTTTGCAAAGTCTATACTTCACTCTTTTTCCTTTCAAACACTATTGCTTTTCTTTTAATACAACATGGTTGAATCTGTGATTGAAATCATAAAGAATTATGAGTAACCAAATTTTTGTATTGAATATTCATTATTCTATTTTGCACCTCAATGATTAGTTTTGACATGTGTTTTCATGTTTTGTTTATTAAGAAACTCATCCTAATTCTGACAGAAGAAAATATCCTTTCAGCTCTTTGGAGATCCTGAGGAGCGAGAAGAGAAATATCTGCGAAGGATTTTTTCACTTCGTCAGAAAGCTTTGCTTGGGGAGCCAATCTGAAGCTTTGGATGGTGTGAAGATAGTGGAGAAAACAACATCTTGAACAGGTAGCGGGACTAAAGTTGAATGTCTAAGAATGTTAACAGTATCTTATCCATAATATGTCCCTTTTACCATGATAATATTTTCTGTATATGGTTCTGTAAGAATTCAAATTATTCATCTTTATTGTCAGATGGGTTATTCAGAGCTCAGTCTTAAGAGGAAAATTTCATGTATTACTTCAAAAGGTTTATTATGTTCATTTCCCTGAATATTTATATGTAGTGAATTTTTAAGAAGTTTTTTAATTCAATTTTGGATTCATATCCCAAATTCACTTGTGATGTTACAAGTATTGGTCAGTTAACATTCCGTTAAACATCATTAAAGCAAGGTAGCTCATGCAGGATCTCTTTTAGACACCATGATATAAACTCATCTCAGCATCTAACTTTTAAGACACACCTCTTTTACATTAACTCTAATCCATCTCTCACTTTTTTCAGCTTACTTATTTTAGCAATTTTCCCAACATTCATTGTTTTGATCTGGCTGTATTATGTCTTGATGAATCACTGCCTGAACATTATCTTTCAAGTTACCTCATCCTGCACCAGACTCTACTTCACTTCTCATTCACATTCACATTCAGTCTCTAGCTGTCATGTAATAATGCCCTGAAACCACAGCTCCCTTTCCACATCCATATATGTATTTTATTTATCTATTTTATATTTTTTATTATACTTGATTGCCATTTCCCACATCAGCGAGGCAGCGCCAGGATACAGATGAAGAAAGACCCATCCACTCATATACACACATATGTACATGCACATGGGAAAGAGGATATATGTGTCAGAGGTGGAGGGAACAAGGAGAAGCAGGAGACCAAATTGGGGGTGGAAGGATGGAATGAAAAAGATTTTGAGCGATCGGGGCTTGAACATACAGGAGGGTGAGAGGCGTGCAAGGAATAGAGTGAATTAGAATGATACAGGGATTGACGTGTTGTCAGTGGACTGAACCAGGGTATGTGAAATGTCTGAGATAAACCATGGAAAGGCCTTTGGGGCCTGGATGTGGATAGGGAGCTGTGGTTTCGGTGCATTACACATGACAGCTAGGGACTGAGTGTGAACCAATGTGGCCTTTTTTGTGTTTTCCTGTTGCTACTCACTGAAGCAGGGGATAG
>JAUUDY010625999.1:0-16883 GCA_032361765.1 Panulirus inflatus | reverse complement strand
TAGTGTACGTCTTGGGAACTGATTTAGCCAGGTAGAGGTTCCCTACACCACACGAGGCGGGTGGTTCTGGACGTCCAATATTCTGTTTTCCTAGATTACCTAATCTGCCATATATTATTGGTTATGTATCACAACGCTTAAGATCTGTGCGATACTTCACCTTGCCTTTTTGAAGCCTTAAAGTTCAATCAACAAAATCCTTAACCATTCAAGCCTTTGGGCTATCCAGCGTTATTAGTATTTTCTGTACTTTTACGGTCGCCATACGACAGCGGCTTTTAGACCCAGCGTTAAACAATTGTTTTCTCTTTGTTAGTCTTCTTACCCTACTGTGGAGTTAAAATTACCATCTTTCCCCACATGGCAAAGCGATGAAATACTTGTTCAATGCTTTCTGTTTCAGAAAAGCTCAATGTAATATACATTTTACTGGTCTTATCACTTAAAGTTTGCATTTCAAGTATGTTCTCTTTTCCAAAGGCGTTTTCTTTTTCAAGAACGTCTACCTTGCAAATTTTTGGATATTTTCACATCCTTACGCTTAACGTAACCAAACCTAACCTTTATAACGCAGACAGGGCTTCAAGTAGAACCCAAATTTCTTTTGCGTCTGGGGGCCAGTCAATACTCGACTTAACATGAAGTGGTAGTAATTGTACAGATGTGGTGGAAGACCATGATCTGACTGACCACGAATTGTGAAGATGCAATCACATAACTGTTGGAATGACACTATAGTATGAGAATGGCCAGACGGTTTCATAACGTTAAGGCCATGGTGTGGAAATGGTCATGGTACTGGCGTAACAACGTTGTAGCACTGCCCACAGGGTACAAGTCATGAGTGATCGTAATGCTTTTGGAGCGACCATGGGAATGTAGAAGTGTACATGGTTCAAACATGATCATGGGAGGGGCCATGTAGATATGGGAATGACAGAAAACATGAATGTGTAGAAAAGACCATGGTGTGGAAACAACTGTATAGTGTGGTACAGATCATGAAAGTATAGAACTTACCTTAGGAGCTTAAAAATAATCATGGTTATTAAGTCAGTGAATGTAAAGGTGTGCAAGAGTAACAATACTGGCCTGACCATTAAAGTGACAGTACCCTTAAAAACAGAACACACCTGTGAAAATCTGGGGTTGATCATGAAAGTAAATCAGTATAAAGGCATCACTAACCAATTTTGTGGGTGACCATATGGTAGGTCTGCTTAAGCAGTTTGGCAGTTACTATGATGTGGGAGTTGCTCTGGTGTTCTGGAGTTGCTGCCCTAACCAGTGCGCTTGAAATACCAACAAGTATTGGGTACTGCATGAATCAGACAATCATTTCTGTATCTCCTTCGAGTTGTGCGATCCATTGCTGCACAGGAAAAAAAAAACAAAAGTTGATAAGAATTTCATATTGAGACTTTAGTGTTCATAACTAATGAGAAACTTAAAGTGAAAAAGTAGCCAATCAACCTTCAGGTACACTAGAAAAATTTAATATGAAAAGGTTCCATTAAGTAATTGCCATTAATAATAATATGTTGAAATCACATTAAAGCAGCACTGAGAGCCACACACACAGTTATATGGATGTAGAATTATCCTTAAAACCTGAATGTATACATATTTCGGTTAGTGGAATGTTGCCCGCCTTAAGCCCCAACAACATTGCTAATAATTAATTAATGAAAGTCTTACGAAAAGATAGTCCTCTGTGTATAATAAATACTCTAAAGGAATCTTTTCACGGTTGCTCTAGTATGATTTATACCTGTATTCTTCTCGTCATAATATCATTGATATCAGTTATTGAAATTATTTGGTGATTATGGAAAATAGGTCATTTCTTTTGCAGTTGGAATGATTTTATCTTACATTTTTCACTTTTAGTTTTACATAAGTGAAATCTCATAAAAAACATTATAAGGTCAACACAAAAAATTAATAATTCAAAAACAACCATTCTTTAATGAGAAAGATTTTTTGTATGTACATTAAACTCTTAAAGTGTCAACATTATATATTTCATAAATGTACATGATATTACAATATCCTGATACTGTAATTTGAACACAGCTTTGGTAAATATACATGAAAAGTATTCTCTTCGTACTCCTGCCATTTTTCAAGGCCTCATAATATATCAAAGAATTTCGATAACAATTCTTCTATTTTCTCCAATTTAGCTGAGTTTTCCTTGGCTTTCTCAGAAAGTTTTTGTTCTATTTTTTCTATCAGTCTTTCTTCCATTTCTGCAAATTTTTTGTCAATTACTTTTTCAAAATGTATTAAGAGATCTCTATTTTCTTTAGTGCTTACTTTCCTGTTACCCTCATGCATTTCTGAACACTGCACAGCATTCCTTTCAGCTTCTCTTAAACCAAAATTCTCATCTGAACCTTTGGACAGGTGTTGATCCTTAGATGAATCAGGAACCTTATTCACTAAGCAGCCAGTACCTGATTGGTCTCCTTGTTGAGATTTATTTGTTGAATTACTACCATCACACATGAGGGTACTATTATTCACTAAATTGTTACTTAACACTACTAGTTCCTTCAAATTTCTAATACTTTCTTTATCTGTCTGATCAGATTTACCTTCATTTTCTTTGCAATTTTTGTGTTCATAGTTTGGCCCAAGGTTCTTCATTTTATCTTCTAAGATGTGTTTTATTTCCTGAATGTTTGCATCTGAACATAAATCACCAAAGGGCAAATTTTCACCTTTTTTCAAATCACACTCCTCAGTATTTTCTCTTAATGAATCTTGAGTTTGTATTCCATGACTATTATCAATGCCAGTACCCATGTATATCTTTTTTCCACTGAAATCTAGTTTATTTTCCAAATCGAAACTTGACGAAGTCGATCTTGGTGTTGATTTCATGGTGCTAAACATCATTGACATCAAAGCCATTGGACTGTTCCCATGAAAAGGACCATGAGAATCATTTGAATTGTTAAAATCTTCCAGCATTTGGCAAAATTTCAAGGCGGGATCTGACATCAGGACATCTTTGTCTTTCAAAACTAAGGACAAATGATCACTACTAAATCGGCCACCACTCTGTATGGCTGGTTCCATAGAAGTCGTAACGTGGAAACCATACACCCACAAAGATTCCACATGACATGTAGCCTTCAGTTTCAACATGACCATTTCCTTAGGGCTATCTAAATGCACTTCACACTTGAATATTCGGGAATCATCAAAGCTTCCCATTAACTTTCCATGCACAGTCTTGCAATATTCATCATGCGATCCTACATAGACTTCCACTATTCGAGCTTCTGAGAGAAGCATAACGCCCGATACAAGCTTATTTCTCTTCATTCCCTGCTGTGCTGGCCACACACAGGTCTGTCCAGGTAGTTTTGACCCTAGTCTTATATAGCATTCTTCACTCTTATTACAAATCGGTCGTATCAAGCTTATGCACTTGTCTTCGTCTAGAAGCTCTACTAAACTTCCTGTGGGAAATGTAGTCGATTCCTGAATACTTTCGTGTATTCTGACGTTGTTTTCTGTGGACCAGTTACTTGTGGCTTCCATCTTTGGTTTGTTGACAAATAATGACACCCGCCATTAGCCGTACTGCGACCCACAGTCAAGATTCGGATCGTCTTCAGGCATATGGTAACATATCTAAGCTGGTGATCATCGAAAGACTTATATGCTAAATAACAGTTACCGAAAATATATTTTCCTTACCGTTGGCTAGGTCGCTGCTTTCGAAAAATAAACATCAGGACCCAATCCCACTGAATCTGAATCCTCACTTGGAAGTCTACAGGTCTGAGGAATTCATTGTATTCATAAGATTTGAGTATCAATCAGTTTCCTTTTGAATTAAGTATCTATTTCCAACCAGAAAGGTAAACTCCAGACTGCATATTCCTCAGTCTAATGGAACGTTGATGTTAGATATGAGGACCCCATTTGGAAACCTGAATTCAGAATTTCATTCTGAGCACTTTAACATTCTATTCACCAATCGGTTATCAGCATGGATTTTAACCAATACTCAAATAAAAAGTTTGATGGTGCCTGCTTTTTAACAGATACATCAAATGGTAATTCAGAAAATTAATTCTACTTGGTATTGATAATTCATATGTATCTGAAAAAATTCAAGTTATGCAATAGTAAATCCTTGTTTTGTAGATATTATCATTGTCAATTCGATAAGACTGTACTTTAAAATGAACTTATTATAATGCATTTACCTCGGATAGTATCAATATGTATTAAAATTCATTATTTACATAGAATATAAATATTTATACTTACAATCCTTGAGGCTTCAGCCGACTGGTGGAAGATCTTTTCTAGAGCTGCTTTGTAGTTCATCAACTTGTTCTGGACCTTTCCACTCGGCAAATGAAATTGATACTAATAAGTATAAAAAACGACTAAGTTGACACTTGGTAAGTGTCCTCCAGCAGTTTGTATGATATGAAGGTTACGTTTGTGTATAATGAGTGAACTTTGGCTTGATTCCAGAAAGAAACTATCAGCAGACTTCCTCAGCAGACGAAATTATGAAACTGGTTTCGGCGGCTTCGCCTTGCAGCAGTTTCATGCCAGGGGAGTTGTTACCACGAGATAACTACTGTATGTAACCTAGGCTATCATCGGTTTGGCGTGATACTCAGGTTTAGGTTAGGTATGGCATGACTAGGTTAGTTATGTGTGAGGTAATTCGTGAAGGTTATGCAGTTTGTGAGTATTAACTTTAGTGCTATTCTCTGTTTTACAGTGCCCGTACCCTGCAATCACTCAATTTGATATGGAACAAAATGCCCAAAATAACAGTCTGCTATATTTATTCATTTCTCGAAGCTACTGCTCCACTATAACACAATAACATGGAGTATCCCAAGGTAATGGTGATGTGGGGTTATGGAAGAAAATCTTGATTTTGCTTTACAGCATAACGGCCACAATGTTTATTTCATCCTTACTTTCTATGTACAGGAAGGTGACTTAAAGGTAATTACCTCTTGTTCAACCTTTTTTTCAGTAAGGGTTAAGTTCTTTTATTAGTGATAAGAGGATTCATGTTGTGGGTATTATGTTTTTATATATGGGTTACTGCAGAAGAGACCTGGTTCATGGGACAGCTTCTCTGCACTGATATTATATAAGTTAATATTAAAACTCATAATCACGCGTATCGACGTTATTATACAATAATTCTCACCTTGTACCATAAACACTGAGTAATTGCATGGCCTTCTCATTGATATTTATGCACATTTATATGCTTTTAAGTGTTTTAGCCTTAATGTAATGTTGAAATAAGGCACACTGCATTGTATACATGCGATGAGTGCTAAATGCTAGTCTTGTATTTTTTGGCAAAATCTCTTAATGACTGAGGTAGATAAGTACTTTATCATCAGTGTTAAATCCAGTCCCAGTTGCTGTGTGTGGATTTTGATGCTAAACAGGATTCTACAATGATTTTCTTGTGTTGATTTTCAGTGGACAGGGTAAAAAGTAAAAAGAGGTATATTTTTGTTTGTTGTGTGGGCAAGAGGACATATTTTAAATAAAGTATAGCTTATATTTTGATATGTAAATCTATTGTTTATGAAATAATGAAAAAAGTATATTGCATGAAGATGAAATTTATATAGGTAGATCAATTGTAATTAACATATATTAATTTATGAGTGTTTGTCCTAATTTAGCTTTCTTCAACAGGTCCATCATATTTTTGGTTATGAAGAAGTTACCACAGACAGGCCGTTTGGCTGATATTTTGCATAAGAGCTTTGTTTTGACCTGTGTGGGTGTGACTTTGTTTGGTATAAGCTTTGTTGGAGAACGTACTTACACCTACTTTACTAAGACCAAACCTGCAAGGTTATTGGAGCAAAAACAACTTGAAGCAAAAGAAATTGCAGTCAATGAAACTGAAGTTCAAGATATTGCAGAAACTTTAAAGGTTTAAATAGAAGTCTAAAAAGACAGAAACGGTGAAGACTCATAATATTCTTCCCAACATTGTGAATCTTTCAGTTTTTAACCTTTTTGCATGGAACATTTTCCATTTTGCTTATATCTCTGAATAGAAAAGCTACTCAAACAGCACTGTGTTTGTTGTAACAGAATAAGATTTCATGAAATTTGTGACAATGATGAGAATAGCGCTTTCTCTTACACAAAGAGCTCCTCAACTGACAAGGATTTGTGGTGGCATTAAATGTCTTAGCCATAGTGTCACTGCTTACCGGGCTTCATCTGAAGTTCCTCAGACTCTGTGGAAGTTAGGAAGGTTGAATCATGTGGCTATTGCAACTCCTGACCTTGAGAAGAGTACTGCCCTGTATAGGTAAATATTCATAATAACCATTGAGGTCCTTCCTTATGTTTGTGTCACATATATTTGATTGAATATAGTGCTTATGTGCTTGGGCTTGAATATCATGTTATGAAATATGTCATGCTTGAGGAATATACCAGTGAGGAGGGGGATGCTCTTAAAAGGAAAATCTGTACTAATGTCTGTCTTGACCCTATTATTTGTAGGTAGTTGTAATTGATGTTTTAACTATGGAAGGAGGCTGGTCTGCTCTACTTGTTAATAGGTATAATACTTTCTTTTTAAAAGGGATGTCCTTGGAGCAGAAGTGAGCAATGCTGTGGCTCTACCAGAACACGGAGTTTACACAGTTTTTGTGATGTTGGACAACACAAAGCTTGAACTTCTTTACCCACTTGGAGAGAACAGTCCCATTCAGGTAAGGAGAATTATAAACAATGGTTAAGTGGAAAGTATTTTGTGCAGTTGAGGTTGCTGTTCATTTGTTCTTTATGCTACTTTACTAAGGCAGGAAAGGCAGGTAGGTATAGAAAAAAAAATACTTTTTTTTCATATATTGTTGATTAATTATAGTTTGGAAGGTTGGAATACAGGAGAGTTCCTTTGCCTCCTGAGGCAAGACAGCTTTACATCTAAGTCCGAGTACCAAGATTGCTTTAACCATAGCAAACTCTTTGCATACCATTTTGTTTTAAAGATTTGCTTTAAGTGAAATCTTTATGATCCATTATATCTGCCAGTCTTAATGCTTAGATATGTTAAACATATTTATTAGTGAAAGAATGAAAAAAAAATACTGATTGATTTTAATTTTATAATTATCATGTTTCAGAATTTCCTTGACAAAAACAAAAATGGAGGCATGCATCACATCTGCATTGAAGTAAATGACATCAAAGCCGCAATGAGAGACCTCAAAGAACAGAATATTCGATGTCTGAGCAGTGAGCCTAAAATCGGCGCCCATGGTAAGCCGGTAGTATTTTTGCATCCAAAAGATTGTGCAGGAGTGTTAGTTGAATTAGAAGAAGCATAATTACTCATTTCAACATTTTACATAGTGAGTATCAGTAACATCATAAGAATATATCTTGATGTGAACTGGATGCAGTTCATGCATTAGTGCCATCCACATCTCTTTGGGTAGATAATGTTTTTGGTATAGTCCATTATAACAGGTGATCCATCATTTTCTCTTACAATTTATGAATGGATGATGACCTTAAACAAAAGTGTAATGTTCTTAAGTTTTGATGATTTAGGCTGAGATTTGGTTGTTGATACCGATGCTGAAATATATTGGCAAGGAAATTATGTGTAGTTTTAGTGAATCTAATTATACAAGCTGATGCATTTGATTAACTTGTTCAGTTTGGGCAGAATTACGTAATATATTTTCATGACCACATGAAGAACGGATATTTAATCCCATGGGTGTAAATAAAAGCTAAACATTTCTAGAAACATTATTGTCCTCAGAACACTATGAAAGTCAGTCGTGACAAACTTTTAACATATGACTTCAAAGGGTATCGGGAAAAATTCACTAATCTTTGGACCAGCCCAAGATAGCTTTAGAAAATCTTATTGTATGTGCAACCTCTCATATTTTTGGTTGCAAATTTTAAGAGAGAATTTAGGATTTTGAAACTTGTGTTTAGCTTTAATATTATGTAATGTCAGACCAATAGTATGCTGCATCATGTTCATCAGTATCATACACTGAGCATGAAAAATTGACACACTGTTGTGCACCACCTAATAGAGGATCTGGAAATTTCACGTGTAGTATTAGCATGTGTTTTCTTATGGAACTCAAACTAGCTGCATTTTATTACTGTGAAGTTTTCTTAACCCTCTATGTGCACTATGCAAAAAATACCAAAACTTTTTTATGAAATAACTTTCCTTAAGATCAAGACAACTCTTACTTTAGGGAAAAACACATTAACAAGGAAATCAATCGGCCAATCCTAATGAGGCAAGTTACATAAACTTTCATTTAATGACTACTTATGTTATCAGATGCAGAAAAACTAACAAATAAATTTTTCGTGTGATTTGAAGGAAACTTTTTTAGTTTAGGAAAAATACATTACTTACCAGATTGGCTAATCTTAACCAAGGATGGGATGGGTACTATGGGTTAGGGTTAGCACCACAGAGTCAGTGACCACCTAAAAAGGGCAAATAGTCACCCATCGAGGTCACTGACTGAAGCCTCCAACAAGCTTCAGTGGCTCATCCATTGGTTTGAACATTTATGGTCAGCTAGAACCAACAGTACGTGTAAAGTTCAAGTTGTGGTGGGAATTCACATGCATAGATTAACATTCATAGCGCCCAGCTGTTAATCAACAGAATGACCCTTGGTTATTGCCATCATCAAGGGAGCACTTTCTCTTGGATATGGGGTCTGTCTCTCTCTATCTCTGATGCCCATTTCTCCTGGCAACTTCCTCAAGATGGTGGCCATGATAAGTTTCCATATCTAGTGAACACCAGAGGTTTTGGGTAATTATAAATAAAAAAAAAAATCCTTGTGGTTAGGAAAGATATACGTTCTACCCATATATCCTGTAGGTTTTAGGTTACTTTAAAATGGCAAGTGGAAATTTTGCTCTCCTGTATTATGTCTCAAAAAGTGGGAACAGAGTAAGATCCCAGGTAGGAAGTGTTCCTCAAAGGCTCAATCTTTTAGTTCTGATGTTATGTTACCTTGTTTAGGTGCAACAGGATGAATCTTTAGTTCTGATGTTATGTGACCTTGTTTAGGTTCATCAGGATGTCTTAAAATAATGATTTTGATCGTCAGTTTCCAATCTGACTAACTGCAAATTTCAGTTTTCTTCAGTCCATTAATGAGGGTTTTTAATAGATTTCTCTTTCAACATATTCTTTAAAATGCCTTCCTACATGAAATCAATTACAGCTATGTACCTTTTCACACAAGATTTTCAAATATTCATCAACAGTACAAACAAGGATTGAGTGAAAATATGCATTTATTCCAGAAATGTTCATTTAGACAAGGCATTCACAAATTAACCAGTGTTTTTTCTTTTTGAAGATTCAGTCACATGAGCATTACTATAAGCACACAGACAGTTCTATTACACAAGTGGTGCTCTCAAGTTTCACAGTTTTAGTTAGACAAAATTCATTCCATGCTTATATGATACACTTGAAAAGATGTTATGAAATAGAAAATTTTTTACCATAAAAATAAAGGCTTATGATACTGTTTGTATATTGAAGTTCAGTCTGACTTCCTCAAAACTAAATATTAATGACCCTAGAGAGCTTCTGTACTCGGTTCAGAAGAATATCTCCATGCTTTATTACAGCCTGATACTGCCAGTTCTTGGAGTCGGGTCTGTTAGTCTCAACAATACCGCCAACTTTGTCAATCTTACAGTGAAGGCGACCAGCAGCAATGTACCGTGACAGCTCACTGAAAATGGAAATATGTTAAACCCTGCTACTTATAACATGTAATGAGAATCCAAAACTAAGCAAAAAGCAGTTGAAAATGCCCATAAAGATTGCCCAGCTCTAGAAATATACTTAGATAATTTAAAATTTTATAATTTCCCATTTAGCAGGCTCTTGTTCTCTCTTTATAATATAAGGTATTTGTTACTATAACATGCCAAATGTGCAGATACTTTTTGGAAAATCTTGTCACTTCCATGGGTTATAAAAGTTAAAGAAAAGTGTTCTATTTTTTAGTGAAAATAAAAAAAAATTTAATAATTTAATTCAAATTACTACTAAGGAACACCAAACATACAGATCAAAGCCTATTTGCATAACAAACTATTCTTACCCATCAATAAAATCATTGGAAACTCCAAATGCTGAGGCCATGTAGTGTAACGTTAATGAGCGGTAAGATTCCAGCAGCTGTGTGTAAGCCAAAATCCGCATCTCCCTTACATAGTACCTATAATGTGGTGCTAACATACGGTCATGACGCAGTTCACCTTCAACCCATGCTGAAAAACACAAGAGGGTTAAACAATTTAAGAAACTTGGGCTCCAATAACAAAACTATGCACCCAAAATATTTCTTCCAAGATGTTTTATGAATCTGAGATAATATAAGCTAAATATTTCAGGCTTCAGCTTCCTGGCCTTTATTGGTCGGACAATTATATACCGCAAATTCACTTAAAATATAATCACTTATAATGAACATCAGCTTAAGTTTAGTGTTTAAAAATACTGAATTGCACTGATAAAGAAACCATTCAGTTTAATGAGCAATAGTTTCAAGTGAATTAAGTGGTAGGCCAACAGCCTGGCTAGCCAAGTGAGCCCTGAAAATTTAGCTACAAATCTGAGTCCTGTCATATTCTATGAAGAACATGCATTACTCAATTTTTCCCATTATTCAACAATCAACAGTCCCCAGATAGCAGCAGCCACTGCAACAAGTGCCACTCCAAGGATGAAGAGGAGATGCCATGATCACATCTTCTGTGGTAATGTGAATGATATCTAAAGTCACAGGCTTAGTTTCAACTGTGTGCCAAGAAACAGCTAAGTTGAGAAAAATCAAAGAATGGGCAGAGTTTGCGACAGCCCGAGTGCTAACCAACTGCTTTCAGGTTGTTCTGGTGTCTAAATTGTTTGAGCAGGCCTGCTACACATAGTAAGTACCTGTATAAACATTATACTTCTTAGATGGGTTTTAGGGGTTGAAATTCTTTGGGTTGGAGCCTATACCAGTAAACAAAATGAGTTCTTGGATTTGAAAGTTTTTGGCCTGGAATATATCTTGGCTTTTCTCATTCATTGGGGCCTATTTTCTGAGAGGATCCATGTTAATTTACATAACCAGCACTTTTAGAGGAGCAAAGAAACTTATACAGTGAAACCTAATTGTACCAAATTAATTTACACTTTTAAGCAGTGATCATGCTACCTTGATCACGCAAAACGAGAATTACGTTAACAGCACATCATAACCGCTACCATAAGTCAGAGTCATTACAAAATACAATGTCTCCAGACAAAGCTTCAGGTTTATCATTCTCAGGTACTAATCAACGTGAATGGATTACTTTACATCCTTGACTTATCATGTTCTAAACTCGGAAAATTATTTTCTCTTGAATAAAACTTTTTGGGGATTTTTGACAGTAAACTGTACTTTGCATAAAAAGAAAAAAAAAGTGGGGTGGAGGCCATTTGTTTAATCTCTCTTCAATTAGAAAAGTCTCCCCTATTCCTTTAACGTCTCATGACAGTTCATATGTTCCAGACTATTAGTTTTCCTTTTCAAGTATTTCTAATTCTCAAACTTATTTCATTCCATACCTCTCACTAGTGACCATAGTACAAAGCAGTATTCAACTTTTCTATTTATGTCATCGTGTGGGTGGGTTGGGCCATTCTTTCATCTGATTCCTTGCGCTACCTTGCTAACGTGGGAGACAGCGACAAAGTATAATAAAGAAAAAAAAAGTAAGTATAATAAAAGTTCTTATTATCATGCAATCATTATCTTGTTTGAAAGTACTATTTTATCAATGTCTTCCTTGAATTAAAGTTTCTTGTATAATAGCTTCCAAGTCACTGACAACTGCAGTTTGAAAAGTGTACAAGTCTAATGGAGTGGCTGTAATCCCATCAGGTGGACAAGGCCCACATCTTTAGCACTGCAAGACCCCTGAGAAAGAAACCCTAAAGCAGGAAGGTAAGGCTAAACACACATGTTCATAACAGCTAGAGAGTGTATGTGTGCAAAAGAAGCCACTGTTAATTCCTGATGCTACATTGCAAAGCAGGCAAAGTGATTCTGTATGAAAAAAATTCTAAACCTTTTAAGTAAACAGCAATAACTTACAAAGTTTTTGGAAAAATGTTTGATATTGACACTCATAGAGTGACAAGAGGTATGTCTTGAGGTCCTCAGCTGAATGCAGTACCTCTTGAATTTCTGAACCCTTGACAACCTTGGTCCGCAAGTCATTGCGAGGAAGTGCTATCATGCACACTAACACTGTATAACCCACAAACCTGAAACATCAAAAGATTATGTATACTTATGATGAAATATCAACACCTTTAAAAGAAATTGAAATTCATACAAATAAAATGAAATTTTTGGGAAGCATAAAATTACTCATTCTAAAGTTAAATCATATCAGTTGTATTTTGAATACAAACCTAGTGTAATCCATCAGTTCATATGAAGTAAAGGTGCTAATTGTGTCCAGGAAGAGGCTTGCAGCCTTTTTGAAGTCCCGGACCGCCATACTATAAACACCTTCATATACTTTTAGTCGATTGCGTCGATCCCAGTCTCCTCCTTCTTCAATAAGGCTAAAAATTAGAAGATGTATTAATAAGAACTGGAAATATTTATTACAATATTATATTCTGAAAAGATCATTTAATAATTAGGTACTGATTTTGATTACTGGGATAAAAGGATACATAAAAAAAATCACATGATGTATTGATAAAGAAAGAAGTATTAATTTCCAAATGAAACAAAACAAAACACCAAGGACCCAAAGTTCATCTAAACATATCATTTTATAGTGAAGTGCTGACAAAATAAACCGAGTCTCACTCAAAGCAAGTTGAAACAATATAATCTAACCTTTTAACCAATCTTACCAGACTGGAAATAAAGATTTAAAGTATTTACTTTCAAACATTTCATGTATCATGATTTTGTAACATTGACCGTAAAAGAAACAAGTGTGTACTTGGATGTACCATGTAAGTAGTTTGAAGCTGAAGTTCTTCAAACTTCTGAAATAGGATTGTGAGCAGCAAATCTTTTTATAACACAAACAGTGTAATGGAAATTTGCTGGCAGAGTCAATCAACATCAATATATACACAACAATTTGAAACATATATCCTCCTAAATCAATCCCAACTTAACATGCTTGGCACTCGTTCTATGCAGCACAAGCTAGAACCCTCCCATTTAAACCAATTAATTAACCACCAACCCCAAGTAGAAATAAAAAGCTTGCTCTTGTCTCTTGCTTCAACTTCCTCTACTCACAGACCCCACCATACCACCAACCATAACAATGAAAACACAAACAATGAAATAATGTGACAAGCACTTGATAACCCTCCCAACGGTCTTAAAACTCCAACCCATCAGAAATCACGCTCCCTAGACAAACACATAAAATACATATATTACCAACATAAATACATTACTAAATAAACTTTTACATACCTTTTTGCCTTTTCTAAATTACGTGTAATAAGCGAGTGGTCAAGATAAAAGAGGCCAATACGAATATTATGGAAAACAAGATCCAGACGCTGTCCAAGGGAAACTGTTTTGTCATAAGTTTTGGCAAAAGCCTTAATTGCCTCCTCCTGGAATAAGAAAAACAGCAGTACTGTAATATTTCTGTGTACTCCAAAACAAAGACAAACTATTAAAGGAATAATTTATCTGACATTCTATAATAGAGCTTTATGATGTACCTTGTCTCCAATGCGTGAAAGATATTCAGCCTTCTTAAGGTTTGCTTCTCGAATCTCTGTTTCTCCCATTGATTTTTCTGCTTCTTCAATTGCCTCATTCATTGTGTTCAGTTCTTTCTCGTTTTCCTTTTTCATTCTTTCAAGCACAGCACTATCCAGTTGCCAGCCTAAGTCATGGCAACACTCCTCATAAAATGGAGCCATGTCTACAAAGAGAAAAATTTAATAGGTAAAATGATTGAATAGCCATTAACTAAATGAAAATTAAACTCCAAACTGAAAAATGTTGTACCAATCATTATGGTGGACTGGTCATACAACCTATCCACCGGTTACGAATGAATCTAAATGAATGCAACAAGTTTCTTTTGAAGACAAAATGAAAATACAAAAAGGCCAGAAATAAAGGCAAAAACTGTATACCCTCAATCTTTATCATTAATGTTAATTGACAAGAAGGTGGGTATAAAGCTATTACCATGTTTTCATTGTAACTATTTCTAAGCAATAGTCTTTCAAATTTTGGATCCTGTTTTTTATATGCACTTACCTTTGGTAATATTTCCCTCAACTTAGTAATACACACTAGTGTCTCTCATATGGCAAAATCATAGTATGAATATACCTGTGGTAACTGTCTACTTTAGTTCTACATCATAATTGGCTTTGGATATTGAGCAATTTTGCTGCAGTGTTATTGTTCTATCTGGAAGAGAGAACAGTTCCAGATCTTGAATATGAGAATTTCTGTTTACTTAATGATAAGTAAAATTAAAATGAAAAGTTTCGTATTTTTAGGAAAATGTGGAGTTAATTTATATAACTATGTAATACACTTGGAAAACCCTCATCTAGCAGCCCAAGAAATGGCAGAAAATTAGGATACATTTTAACTAAGCTAGATGAGATTTTCATAGATCCTCTTGAATTTTACATAGGTGTAACCTTCTTATACTTTCATTACCCAAATATATTCCCTAGTATATTGGTATAGCCTTCTTTAATACATTTCAATAAAATCTGATACTCCAAATCATTCTCTGCAACTGTTGCTACAGTCTACATACACTACCTTAGAACGCGAGAGTAAAATCACTCATTCAAAGCTAATAGCGATATGGAGCTAAACTAGACTCACCCACCTGATCAATGCAATATCAAAATGAGAAAAGGAAAAGGCAAACAATATCGAACTGAGACCATATGACTTACCAGCACCAATATAGTGAAAAAATAATCTCTAAATCTTCTCTAAGCCATTTTCTCCTCAACCTTTGCACTTGCCTTTGTTGTAACCCATCTCTCTATTTTTAAATCTGGCCTTACAGATGCCTACTATTTCCTAAACTAGTAGTTGGATATGATGCTTCGGAGTAATAGCGCAAAACACTATTCTACACTCCCTTGACTGTACTAAACTGAAAAGCAAGTCTAACGCGTCAACACTCACTATCTTTTTCAATGGCCTGAATAAGCTCCTCCTTTATCTTGGAATCATTCTTGAAATCACTCTGCGTTAACGAGAACTTCAGCTGTGCCAGGTGCAGATCTGGATTTTTCTCCAAACCTTGTTCTTCCAGATTTTCAGTCGGCATTTTAACTTGATGTCAGATCTGCTAAGGGACTGCAAATGACTCGTAGCCTGACTGGTTGTTATGGAGGCGGCGAACTCTGCCAGCGTTCGTTCTCAGAAGCGAATTATTCCACCACTGAGAACAGTCAGTGCTAACCTGATATTGGCGCATAAATCTCTTTGAGAAATACAAAAACATGCCGTTTTTTTAATTTTGAACACGGGAATGGAGTGAAAAATGAGTAGGCTATACATAGAATTTGTCGAAATGGAACTGAGATTTTCTTAAACGCCGATACGGACCGTAAAATCCCTTCTGAATCGTTCATAATTTTTCTAGCTTATATACACATTCCTCTCATAATTTTGTAAAATGTCATAGCATATGAAATATACATTTTCAGCGATCGACGAATACCTTTATTTGTTTGAAAAATCATTCATAAAAGGATTTAGAGTAATGATCTCTGGTGACCTGAAACTAAGTAAGCAGCTCACAGAAGCACTTCTTACCTGAATATTGTGCTCGGTTTTGTTTACATTTCTTGAGGAAAGGCATGGACAGAAAGGAGAGAGCACAGAGGTGAGCTACAAAGATGATTCCCGACCTGAGAAACAAATCCTTTGAGAGCGGAATAAACGATTTACATCTGTTTAGTTTACAAACAAAGGTTAAGAGGTGCTATAATACAAGTATGCAATATATCTAAAGGCTCAACAATCTTGATCTAAGAAGCTACTTAATAATAGATTACTAGTTGAAAGAAGTACGTAGATACTTTTAAGCATAGACTTTATGAATATTTCGCTTCAAAACCATGACTAACACTATTTGCTCTGCCTAAGCTACACGATAAGTTTACAAGTCTTCCTTTATGAAAAAGCTGTCTTTCTACTCCTACCACAGTAATCCATGAGTTTCTGTTCTCTTCCAATATCACAAAGAGCGTCGTTAGGACCCATTAGTCTGTTACTATTTGAATGCAGTTGTATTCAGTTGTTTCATTGGAGGGAATGAGTGAAGATATGCTAAACATAAAGTTGTGGAGGGTAAAGAAACTTTGAGCCAAGAAGCAGCATAATTAGGAGACTCTAAATCAACTAGGTGAGCGATCGAAGCTTTTGCATTACAGTATTTACAAACACCACCCTTAAGACAGAAACGATGGTAGAGACTAGAGATATGGCAGTGTAGAGGGGAAACACCCTTGTACAGTCAGGTTTCAGAGAGAAGATCAAGAGAGGATGGAGACAGATGATGTTTTGCGCAGAGAAAGCTAGAGTTGAGATCGGAAATATTGCAGAAATGAATAAAGGAAGAAGTAGGTCTGAGAGCTCTGTCCGAAAAGATGGAGAGAGTCGCTGATGTCTGTCAAGGCGGCCCTAGGAAATATCTAGCCCTCTTCGGTCAGAGACGTGGTTCCAATTCGACTCTGAAGAATTGGATTTAGAATGTACTATCATGTGTTCCGGATTTTCCCTTTTCCACCTCCGTGTTCCGCT
>JAUUDY010625892.1:0-16884 GCA_032361765.1 Panulirus inflatus | reverse complement strand
AGACACACAAGGTTCCCTTACTACAGACCCTCCCAGACACGGACAAACAAACAGACACACACACCCCCACACACACACACACACACACACACACACAATTTCCCCTCACTACAGACCCTCCCAGATACGTACAGACAGACAGACACACACAATTTCCCGTCACTACAGACCCTCCCAGACACGGACCCCTTACTTCCAAGCGACGCAGAAGACCCCCCAGCTCTAAGTCCCGGGTAAGGAGGAGGTCAGGAGTTTAGGGGGGTGTGGGACCCCCCCTTCCCCGCCTGAGCGTCCATGTGCATGCTGTCATGGCCGCCATTATCAACAACAACAACCCCCATACCCCCAGAGAGTCTATAGAAATGGCCTACTCACCACATGGTCTGACGTCGCGATGTGGGACGTCACCCCAAAGCAGAACTGGTCTCTGGGGGTGGGAAATGGTGGCCTTTGGCTCGCGTTGGTGGTAGGTAGTTATAATAATAAAAAAAAAGGCCCCCCTCTTTCCTCCCTGGAGTGGTGTGTGTGTGTGGTCTTCGCACGTAGGCTAATGCCTAACGGACCCCTGGTGACTGAAGGGGACACACAAGACCATACAGGGCCCAGGTTTGGTGAAGGTCTTCATGGTAAAGAGAAAAAGGGGCGACCTGTGTTTCCCTGCGGTGGTCAATCACAGAGCCATTGGCGTGGTGGGGAACATCTCTCAGAAAACCATTGATTTTATCGATTACTTGCAGATGGCATGATGTTCCCCATGGCCAAGGTGTCCAGCTGCGGGTTTCATCGCAGTGGAAGGGTTTCAGTGGCACGCCTGCGTCTTCATAAGTTCCCTAGTACCTTCCACTGGAATTTAAGAGCACAGAATTCGGCACCACGTCTGTGAGAGGGTCGGGTTGGAGCGGGGCTGCACTGCGCAGGCGCGGAAATGGCTTCCGTCTTGGAGAAGTTTTATGTTTTTCCCATCGTATCCCTCCACGAGACAACGAATCTCACTCGCATGATAACGAATTTATGGGATAAATGACTAGGGTGTGATTCAATGTCTTTGTGGGTGTATGGAAAGGTTTATTTATTTCTATGGAGAGAATTAGTGGCTGACCGGCATTTGGCAACGCAGTAGATTTAAGCCCCAATAACTAGAGAAGTTATCAATTGATATATACTGCAGTCATTTATCATTTATCATGTGATACGAGTCATTTATCCTGGTCATATTCATTTAACAATAATTCCTTGAACGTTTTGTGAATGAAAGATGAATGAACATGATTTTTTGGTATTTTTTATTAAGCAGAAAAACAAGAATAAGCAACTTTTGTTTCAATATAGGACGAAAACCAAGGAAATTATCGTTCATTTACGATATGTAGCGTTCATAAAGCATTTATCACGTCATTTACAAGAAATGATAAAGAATCGTGCTATAAATCAGCATCCATGACAGCCCGTTTTTATATAACTCTACGGTGTTTATTTACCAATTTCCAGCGTTTAAAAAATGTCCAGACCATTTAATTTATAATTTGTAAATGTAATGCGTACCTCAGAGTCCATTAAATTAACTCAAAATACTAATAAATTACTTTATCTGCAAATTTCAGTCGTCAATAAATGATTTATTTCTAATAACGTTAACTAGACACCAATGTTAACTTTGATAATAGCTTTAAGAAAGCCCTTAGCAACACTATAGTTGAATTATCCTTATAATAAATGACGATAATTATTATAAATAATTGGTGCATAACATAGTTATCTTCTCGTAAATTCACGGACTGAACTACTGTGTTTTAAAGGGGTCAGTCATGAGGAGGGTCAGTGTAAGGTCCGATTTTAAATTGTTCTAATTCGGATTAAAGATGTCTTCTCGTACTGAAGTGTGAACGGTAATTGGAGCGGCACTTGTACCGTGAGAGGTGATTAGAGGTCAAGGGGAGAGAGAGAGAGAGAGAGAGAGAGAGAGAGAGAGAGAGAGAGAGAGAGAGAGAATTACAACACCCAATGACGTGTGACGTAGGTAGCTGGGGGGGGGGGGGGTATGGACGCATTTAAAGTGGAGGTCACCACCTTGTAAGAAGGGACTTTTCAACCTTAGTTCATCTAATTACAGGTCATTTAGTCATTCCCATTTGACGAGATGATAGTTATAGTAAATGTGTGTATAATTACACATCCATGATTGATTGTGACATAGAGGAAAGGCTATAATACCCTGGGGTCACGTTTAAACCTCACAAAATTTTAATTTTGTAATTACGTCTCTCTTGTTTTCCACTTTCATCTATTAGTGATAGACAGAGGGACTTAAATGGCCTTGTTTAACATTTATTTAATCCTCTCACCATCACCTTTCTCTTCCATAAACCACTTTTAATGTCTCTTGCATGTCTCGCCTTGTGAGGAAAGGAATTTGTCAAAATATATTCAACTGTAAGTCAAAAATATGTTGTAAAATATATTTATGATCATATCTGTCCATCTTTCTTTTATCCCTTCTGTGTTGGTAAATAAATCTTATTATTTATGTCGAGAACAAGGCCTTAAAGATACATAGGCACCAAAAAAAAAAGATAAGAAAGCAAGTTCTAATGAACTTTTTGATTTAGAAAGCAAACTCTAATTATTTTTGAGATTATGAAACCTGCCTTTTGAAAAGAGGGTCATACCTGTCAGAGTATAATTTCCTTTTGAATTACAGTTAGGATCCCTGGCTGGCCATTATTGGCTGACATCGGATATATTTATAAGCAAATATGATCCATTTTTTTATGTCATATATATTATCTTACATATTTCTCAAGGTAACCCCTTTATTCAACAATTTCTTTAATGTTACTTTACTTATAAAACAAATGATAAACGACACTATATTCTCAAGTATAAGGAGATCGAAGAGTCTTAGTACATAGGATTTGATCCTCTTTTGTCGTACACAAGTTTGACATTTGTGTCGTCTATACTTAACAACAAAGTCAGCTGGGGGGAAGGTCTGGCCACAGCCACTTCGACAGGTACGTCCCTCGTCGTAATTTCCTCAATTAAATCAGAATAACTCATTTAGTAATCTTAAATACCCTTTGAAACGACCCGTTAGTGTGTAGCTAGAATGTGTATAGCGTAATGATAGAATTTATATAGAGATGTGTCTGGTCTGGACTGACCTGTGTAGCCTCGGCTGTAGTCTGGGGGGACATGATAGTCCTCGGTGATTACTAACGCCTTTTAAAATGGCTTCTCTCAGTTTATTTTGAAGGATCAGAAGCTGAATAATTCCAGCCATTTAATCTCAGTTTTGTGGGTGTTGATGATCCAGTGTGTAGCGGTGGCTTAGGGTGTACCCCATTGCCATAATACACATTTACACTCAAAATTCACAAGAATTTTTCCAATTTTGTCCCACCATTTTGTTTATTTGAAGAATTTGATTGATTTTCGTATGGAATAATTGTGTGTATTGGATCAAGAGGAGGGCAGGGGTGATAGGAGTACATTTTTTCTTAATTTACATCATTAAATGGCTTGATAGTGGGGTGGGCTATGAAGATCAAGGAAAATGTGGGTTTAATGTATGTCCAGGTGAAGTATTTATGTACATTTAGTGAACCTCTGAATGTTGTATCAGTTTACGTAAACAACTTGTGTTTAGGGGTTGGTAGGTAGCCAGTGACCACGGAAGTGTATCACTGGCACTGTCCGCATAGTGAACCAGCACTTCAGTGGTTGTCGTGTTGCACTCCTCTCGCTCAGGTAGCTTTGTTTTTCCTCTCTGCCCCACCCACACTTGGACTGCTGGCATTCTGTCCACAGACGTAGAGATAGATAGAAATAGATATATTTTTACGTAGGTTTTCATGTTATGTGAAAAATGTATGAATTTGTCTCCATTTAAAAGCATTTTCACGTTGTTGTTTGCATTTCTGTAGAAACGAATGGATTTCATCAGATTAATTGCACATATTTGACCCTACGATGTCATGCAGTTGACATATTTCTTTCAGAGTTCTTTCGCCAGACTAACAAGTAGATATTTAGCTGATGTTATCGCAGTAACAGTTATTAAATGGCTTGTTACATCAAGAAAATACTCCTTAAGGTTTATAGGAAGTTAGGTTTTCCACGAAGTTATTTTAGCATTTGCTGATTATGAAAGAAAATCTAGAGAAGTAGACACAAGCTACCTAACAGTATTTTGAAAGAAACGTATGTGTATGAGTTGACTCTCCATCGTTAGATTGCGCATCACCCCTAGTTTAGGGGAAGGAAGGATGGGCTGGTGCTGATGCTTTAGAATTATGTTGTGCTTTATCAAGAATAGGTGAGTAGTGACGTTTTCCTCTTCACCTGCGGGATGTTTGCATGAGCATAGTTTTTATGAAATGATGACCAGTTGGAATAATGGAAGAAAAGATGGTATAAGAAAGAAAGCCAAGTGTTTAGAGACAGTTTTAGGAAGTTCAAAGATGTGTTTATTCTTGGTCATTTTTCAGCTTACGTCTTGAAATATTTATTTGGGTAATGGGTGTATTTTAAATAGAGTTCAGGAAGTCTTTGTCTATGGCACTGTAGGGTAATAAACGATTAAAAGGTGTTAGAAATTAGAGATTTAATGTCTTGAATGCTAGAAATATTTGACAGGTACAACAGAACAAGGAGAGCAAGATAGATAGGAAAGATAATACTTTCACATTTATTAGTTATGCAATTTTTCAATTTTATTTTCTTATTTGCATTTATATTACTCCTTGTTTTAATGATCGAAAAACTACTCAGATCAATATTTTCAACAATCATCTGTTTTCACACACGTGTGCTTTCTTCAGAGAGTAAAGCAGAGATGAAACAGCCGAGGGCAGTGATGTAGTAAGAGTTACCCGCCATCTTTTCTTGTGGATGCCGAAGTCATGACCAGGTTCCATTAGAGAAGGAAATAACTCCCAAAACAGTGGTCAGACATATGGTCGCAGTTCAGAAATACTCTGTGATGGGCATCAGTCTTTTGTAAGTAGACAAATCCTTCTCACAGATTAACAACGTATTTCTGTAAATCTATGAAAGTGTAATTGAAAATCTTTTTTTCAGAATTTTGTGCAGTATTTTGAGAGATGGCTAAAGGAGAAAGTGCAGGATTATCCTCCAATCCTTAGGTGCTCCAAATGTCAGATCTTTCAGAGCTTAGTCATCCTAAAAAAAACTCCATCTGTCTTAACTCTGTCTGTGTTGCAAGAGGTTATGAACATTTTGTTTGAGTGTCATGTTGCATGTTTATTCTCCCTCAGCCTTGAATGCACACCAGATCTAGACCAAATAGACCTGCTTTGAGAGGATGTAATATAGGTTTAAGAGGATATGGGTTTGTTATCAAAACCCAGAATACACTCTGTCACCCTTGCGCACCAGTTACTCCGGGTTCAAGAGGTTCCACTGTTGATGTCTTTGCACATATTTCTAATGACACTTGATGGAATTCACAAGAAGCCTGTATGGAAAGTTTATGCAAAAGTCTCTAGAAATATGTAGAGATCTCTAACAGATGAGTTGCTTAGGCCAGCATCATTATGATGGTGTTGATATGTACGATGAAATGTACAAATGATTATGAAAGACCATGTGGTATATACATGTGCCACCCCTTGAAAATTGGGAATGGGGTTATGATGATAGATAGGTAGTATTGTGGAGCATTTAACAGCGGTGTTTGTTTAACAAAGTCAGCTGGAAATGAGTATGATTAGCATAAAATGATTGTATAAAATTTGAAATTGCTGATTTTAAAAACTACCAGTATGCCCATATGAATCACATGGTCAGTAAGAGCAGGTAGCACATGGTGCATAGTGTGTGACAGTTTATTATAGAACTGTAACTAAAAAGCTGTTTGCTATGGAGCAAGTCTGTTGAAATACTAGAGAGGATCTGCGAACTTATCTCCACAGTTTAAAACAATCTGCTAAAAGCATTTGCATGTTCACAGTATGCATAGTACGTTCATATTTTACTTTTTATGAGAATGTTTTAAGATTGATGAAAATACTCTACCCATACTTTATAATAACATATATTGTATATTTTCAAGTAAGTAAGGGTACTGATAACAGATTCTGGTTCACCATCTCTAGGAATGGAAATGTGTGTGTAAAATTTCAAGAGCTCTTCAAAAAACTGCATGGTTAATTCTGTGAGCTTGGGTACCTAGGAATCTCAAAATGTTTTCGGCTCTACGCAAGTTGACAGGGCGAGCCGATGGCTCTCTCAACCCCACCTCTCCTCCTGGGATGCAGGCCATGGCAGCATCACTGCAGCGACGCTTTGCTCGTTGTGTTCAGTACAACAGTGAGTCGTATCTCTATTTACAACTGATTCGGTGACTGAAAATTCTGAACTCTTCATGTACTGCATCTGTGTGCTGTATTTCTCATACACCATTTCCTTTTATACTGCATTGCTCTATTTTCAAAATTTTCTCCAGATAATATAACCAGGCACATCACTCACTCATCCATACTAACTCCTCATAGGCACAAACGTCTTGATTGTGTCCCACCACCCTTGGCATGTTTTCACTTTTCTGTATTATATACCTCCTTAGCCAATTTTAAGTTCCTTCACTCAAGTATAGCTTTTGATATCCATGCACTGTTAAACATTGACATACAAACACTTATTTTCACAAAATATGGATTTTGTTTACTGAATCGCGTTCTTCAGGGTATGAATATAACTCCGACCTTAATTGAAGAAACTTTATAATGTCCTTAGTATCCATATTAAGTTCATCAATCTGTTGGAAAAGTACTTCTTAGTTTGATTGAGTCCTTGTTGAGTTTGAATAAATGCATGTAGAATGTTGCTATGATGTGCATATCTATCATATATAAAGGTATGTGACATTTGAATTACTTGCTCAGAGCATGTGGACATTTTCAGATGCTCATTTTTAAGATCATCTGACTAATTAGAAAGTATTTAATACAGTTGAATGTATTTCATCTTCATGATTTAGATTTTATATCATTAGAGTTGAGTGTTTTAGACAACTGCTGCCCGGGGAAGTTTTACCAATCCTGACCGAAGTGTTATGTTCTGAATCATTGTATACCCTCCATAATAGAATTGCTTATCTTAATTTTCATTTCACTAAAACCAAGATTTTGGGCTAGACTTACAATCTCTTCTATTTATACATCACACGCTTACTAAATGATAAAGATTAGGGCAGACACGTAAACATTAAAGAGATTAGCTTATATCAGCACTATGGGTACAGACAGCTAGACCCACTTTTATTGGCTTCTTCCTTCTCCACCCTGACACACATAGTTGTTTGGATACACTTGTTAAACTGTGGTCGAGTTTCTCTGTAAATTCACCCGAGGAGTTGTTTATGACAGCCATATTATTGTAAGGTAATGTGACCTTTCTCTTCATGTGCTTGCATGCTTTACATTTTTTTTTTGGGTGATTTTGTAGCTGTTTATTTCTCAGGCACTGATTAGGATCATAAAACTTTGAGAAGATGCATATGGAAGCATAACACTGACACTACAGAAGTAGGATGCTATGTCATATGTCATACTTTAGTGACTTTGGTTCAATAGTGACTTTGGTTCAATTTTGCCTTTGTTTAGCATTGTGTATAGCAGAAGCATGAAATTTGTTGTAGATACGCATTTTGAATATCATAATGCATCTCCAAAATTATATGCTCTTGTGTATAATGCAACTTTAGGTACAGTAACTATTACGGTTACATGTATCAGTAGAATTATTCATAGAAGAGTATGAAACTCATTTTGGGGTACATCAAAAGACCACCAAAGTAAGTAAGTCACTGGTTATTGTTTAAGTTCACCTCAGTGAATGAGGGAGAACTACTTATTAACTACTCTTAGCGTCCATGTCTGTGTCAGGATTTGCATGCACATCCTCACCTCCGTTAGGTTTTACATCCAAGTTCAGTTCTCAACCTTTATTTTCTGCATAGTTGTGTAACTTCATCTGCACTGCTTTGCCTCTTTTGACTAACATATGTAGAAGTAACTATCCTCATACTTCTGCCACTGCCATCAACTTATAGTACTTATTTTTTTTTATCATTTATTTATTCCTTTCATGTATGAATCTAATAGACATGAATCCAAGTATATTATTGAAGGATGTTTTTGGAATGCCTTTAGGGACCAGGACTACATGCACATTTTGTGGTAATTTATCTTTGCATTGCTTGAGTCCCCATCCTCAGTCCTGCAAGCAAGTAATGGCAGGCATTAAAGATTGCCTGGGATAGACTTGCTCACCTGCTACCTGGGAATCAAGTCATATACTTCAATATGAACCCAGTTATATAACTGATTTTTTTCATGATGTGATTGTTTATTCACTAATATGCATGATCTTGTTTTGTAGTGAAGTTGGTAATAAGAGGAGATCGTAATGTTGGGAAGACATGTCTCTTTAAACGTCTTCAGGGCCAGCCATTCCAAGAAGAGTACACACCCACAGAGGAGATTCAGGTTAGTTATCGATCTGAGTTTTACATGGCATCATAGATACAAATCTCGGTTATTCAAAACATATTTTATACGTTGGATATTTTGCAATAATTTTTGTGTGTGATATTAAGGATAGCTGTATGTATAATAATATTAAGAGTATTTTTTCAGTATGTGGAAAATAGGGTAGCCCCAGGCAGCACAGTCCATACAAATTCCTCCTGATATCTGTCATGCGCATACTCCATTATACTGTCTACCTTTGTTTTTGATTGCAGACAATTGAACATTCGTAGACACTTCTTCCATGCCTTTTTTCTTTACCTAACTTATGGCTGCAAACAGTCACAAGTGTGATTAATCGATGTTTAGTTGCAGCTTGATATTATTGTGCAGTTAATGTTCATAAACCTGTTATGTTTACTTATATGTATGTGGATATAATTGCTCAGATGCATGAGCATTCAGGTACTGCCTCTGTGTAGACTTGACTAGCTGTTTTAGTTGTACCTAATTGTGTCACATTCTCTGTATTTTCTCTAACCATGTTTGCCTTACTGTACCAAGTACTGGTCTTGTGGTTGTCGATAGTGAACTAAGTGCTCTCCCAGTGTCCAAATTTCGATTCAAGGCAAGACAGTGAACTGAAAGCAGAGCTTCACAGAATCGATTGAATCTGTGTTCCATCATTGATAGAGGGCAATATAGAGCAAAACTCTAGATTTGATTTCTTGAAATACCTTACAGAATAAAAGAAAAATGATAATCCAGCCTTCTAAATCTTATGCCATTTTTTTTACATTGTACTAAGGTGAGAGGCATTATTTTGTGTGTATTTAGTGATAATACAGTATAATGCGAGTTTGTCTTCAGTGTCTAAAGAGGTATTCCAGCATACAGTGGTAATTATAATACAGTAGATAATGTTTTCTTCTTTCACAGGTGGCCAGCATACAATGGAACTATAAAGCAACAGATGACGTTGTGAAAGTCGAGGTTTGGGATGTTGTTGATAAAGGGAAGAAAAAGAAAAAGGTGTGTTATCAATTAAGATTTTCATATTCAGAAATAAAGTACTTTTTTCAGCTTGAGGAAACTGTTCATAGATTGTGAAAATGTTTTGATAGTAGATTAGTTTTTCAGTGTATATGTATTGTACATTTGTCTTATTCTTTAGAACTAAGCTGATGCAGAAATCAGTCTTCTTTATGATCTTTCTTCTGTAACAGCTTAATATATTCAGAGATAAGATTTCATATTATCAAGATAATGGCATAGTTGCAACTAATAGTTGAATGTCATTAGTTAATGATTGATATACAGTTTAAAGTAAGCTTTGTTATGTTGCAGAATCTGTTCAGAATGTGCTTATTTTACCTCCTCTCATTTTGGCAAGCAACAAATTGCGTTTTTGTATACTCATATTGGTACATTTAGAGGTCTCTTTAAAGTAATAGCCAATTAAGCCTGCATCTTTTTATGGACAGTGACCATATAACTAGTTTGTTTATATTATTTACAATTTAAGGAATTGAAATCAAGGGCCCCTGAAACAGCCTTCAGATGGGCTTAGTTAGGTATGTATGTACAGTGGACCAGGTCATTGATTTTGACATCTTTAGTAATACGTCATGGAGACTGATAACTCAGAAAACACCTTCTTATGAAATATGTGTTTGTGAGGTAATAATGTCATTCATACATTTGAAGGTTAGTATTTATGAAACTAGTAAATGAAAAACCTATTAACCTTCGATTTGTGAACTGAAATTTGACTCTTGAGTTCACAGGTAAAATGAAAGCTGTTTCTGTATGCAGACTGCCATTAAGATATACAATTGTGCTTTTTTTGCAGATTGAGGGGCTGAAACTCGACAACACCAATCTGGAATACGAAGAGCCAGCCCTGGATGCTGAGTTCCTTGATGTATACAAAGGGACTAATGGTGTTATACTCATACTAGATATGACAAAGAGCTGGTAAGGTGCTTGTGGATGATGTATCTTGAGAGTTAGATTTTGTTACCTTCCTTTTAACCTCAAAACAGTGGCCAACATCAGTCGTTGTGCTCTTAGAGCACAGCAGCCAACAAGAGTGTTACACTACCTTTACCCACATTTTTTATATATCAAGCTGATGTTTCATATTGTTAGTGGCCAGTAGAGGTCTCTTCCACTGCAGAGGTGAAAAGACTATGTGACTTTGATAAGGAGAAATAAGTGTAGGTGATACTAATGTTACAGCTAGAGAGGAAATATTTTGATGAGAGGGTTTAGGTTGTTGATAAATGTGTAGACTGATTTGGGGTTTACGGACTTCGTATGAGATTTTGAAGAGTTACTCGGGTACGCATTTTTGAGCAAGAATCATCTTGATGAAAAAGATGTGCTTTTCCTGGATGATGGGAGCATGTTACTTTTGTGTGATGAGAATTACAAAACTGTTGACAGCAACTTTACTCCCGGCATTTCTTTTCAGGACTTTTGACTATGTACGCCGGGAAATTGTGAACATCCCAACTCATATCCCAGTATTGGTTCTTGCTAATCACCGTGACATGGGGCACCATCGAGTCGTTTCTGAGGATGATGTACGATTCTTCATTGAAGCCTTAGAGAGGTAGTGTCACAGAGGTCATTGTTCTCTTTAGTGTATTTTGATTTAATTGTCTGTTTTGGTGAGAAAACCTTATTTCTTTCACATTAACAGATCAATCATTCAAGTTATAGTGCCTTTCTTGTCTTTTTTTTTCTTTTGTCCTCCCTACCATGCACACAGGTTTGTGTAGAACTGAAATGTTACATCCAGTCAGGGAGATCTACTTTGGTATTGTCTTGTGGATTTCAATCTTTGGACATGTGAACCATTGTCCTGTGTTTACAAATGCAGCTTGAAATAGTATTCAGATTAGAGTCATACTACTAAAGTGACCTTCTCATTTCATCGAACAGCCAGATACCTGTAACTTCTCCTGCAAGAAGCCTAGTACATAGAAGTAAAAACACACAAGCAGTTACTTCCGGTATGATGGTACTATGTTTGACTCAGGTCACCTTATTCATTAGGATGGAAATGTAAAGTCTTTTTTACACTAGAGAATGAAAAGGGTGACACTCGTTATTTATGATGACCATAGGACTTGCTCATATGCTGTATTTAATTGTCACTGTGTAGAAAAGCTGTGGGAAATTCTGTAATATGAAAATTACTGTCTCTTTTTAGAAAAGCTGTAAATCATTCTGCAATATGAAAATTATCTGTCTCTCTTGAAAAGCCATGGTACATTCTGTAATATGAAAATGAATGAAGGTGTTTAGTCACAGAACTTCTCCTGGTGCCTTTGGCATGTGGTCAACCTTCAAATCAGGCATTGCTGAAGCAGATGAAAATTGTACTGTAGACTTGTTATTTGGTCAATGTTATCTTGAAGTGACTTTCCCACCATTGAAATAGACTTGAAAGCTTTGTTTTAGCCAACATCCATAAGGGAACCACACGTATGGACTATTGTGACTTAGATGTTTATCGTGTTGTATGAATAGCAGTCTGGCATTTAGCAGCAGTAAATGACTTCTTTAAAGTTATAGACATGGATGAACTGGAACTGGCATCAGATATATAGATAGACAGAACTGCCATCAAAGTGATTTAATTGTGTTGAGCTAACATTGCTCGAGCAAGTCTCATTTAAAGTCACAGGTGGAAATTTTCTGTCGCCCAACTTGAAGGTTGAGTAAACCCTTTTCTCTTGATACATTAAAGTGATTTTTTGAATGTAGAATTTATGCTCATCATACCAGTATTTGTCTTAGTTAACAGTATGTTCCCAGTAAGGTACTATGTATGTGACCAATTGAACATTTTATTTTCTTAGTTTGAATGCTCATTGTTTTGGAAGTGAATTGTTAACTGTTGTTGAGAATAGCACATATATTGCTGTAATAGAATAATAGATAATGGTAAAGTACAGAGTATCAGTGTTAAGAATGAGAAATATTTATGTTCTTCACTGTCAGTCTGTGGAGATGTTTAATTGCTGTTATACTTGCTCCTTTTTGAAGCATCTCCATTTAGGAAACTGTGGAATGAATGTAACTTGAGCTTGCATTGGCATCACCATTTTGTCATAAATGTGTTCCTGCTTGTTTGCTTTTGATAGCTCATTAGTTGAAAGAATGAGACAGTCACTTTGTTTTGGTACTATGAATATTTACGTAATGTGCCATGACTGAGCTGTCAAGCAGTCACTTGTTGCCACAGCTCATAATTGAATTCAGAAGTATCTCTAATATTTGAATCTGATATTTTGTAGGTATTGTGTATGTTCATTTAAAAGATATACTGTCGTATATCTTTTAGAAGCAGAAAGTGATTTTGAAATTCGTGTGTGATACAGAAGACTTAACCTGTTTTTCTCTGGGTTTTGCATGTGACATCACACCCCAGGCCAGAAGGTGCAGCTGACATTCGCTACACTGAATCATCAATGCGTAATGGATATGGTTTGAAGTTTTTGCACAAATTTTTCAATCTACCGTTCCTACAACTGCAGAGAGGGACCTTATTACGGCAGCTTGAAACCAACACTGCAGAGATTGATGCTACTATTCAAGAGCTTGATCTCTATCAAGAGAGTGATGATGCAAATTATGACATGTATGGAAATTTTGTGTTGTTTGCCATGATTTATCATTGCTTTAAAAGTTAAAATACTTTTAGTTTTAAATTTTTTTTTCACTACACACTTGTTTATGATATAAAGTGTTGTGGTGTGATAAGTTTCAGAGGTGAATGAAAAATCTTGTTTTTATGAATGTTTGTGGTATGAATGACTAGTTCTGCTTCCCAGTTATTGACTAGAATTCTTAAACTTTCATTCCACCTTTGTTTCTAGTATATAGTGATGTGAGTAGTTGCATAAATGAGTGATATCTTGTTTAAAGGTAACAGGGTCAAATCTTAGACTCCAGTGGTTAGTAAGTGAAGAGAAATGCTGGCCTGTTGGCACCAACTCACCACAATGTTGTGATGTCATTGACCTGGGTGGGCATGTGAGTGGTTGTTGGATGAGCATCAGCCAACCAGATAGGTATCATAGCGGTCAAAGTGGGTTCATCGTCATGGATGCATCTTATTTTAGGGCAGATTGGTGTTTCAATACCCTGCAAGCGAGTGCTTTCGCAGGTGCTTACAGGAGTCTGCGTAGAGAAGAGAAAGCAGTTCTTCATATTTCAGAATGTGCATGTAGTGCGATAAGGCTGTATAATTCACTTGCCATTAGCAGGTGATATCTATAGGGTATTGAAGATTCGTATAATTTTCTCGAGTTTTGTGTTACAGCTTCCTGGATCAGTTGACTGATCGTCGGAGAGCAGCAGCAGAGTCTATGGGACCGGTGGCTCAGGTTGCCGCTCCAGTTAATACTACCCCTATTTCTCAGTCACATTCTGCTAACAATGTGGGATCTTCTGCAAGCCCCAAACCCCAAGCTCCTGTAAATGGTAAGTCACATCCATAATTGGGCTGAAATCTTATTATCATTCAGATATGATAAATTTTGTATTGGCAGATTTTTCACAAACATGTTTCTTATGGTGATGATTACTTTTATGTTATATCTTATTGAAATCTCTTGTAAACATGGATGTTGTTTAAGAACTTCAGAATGTTTATATTGGAAGTAGAAAGACTGATAAAAAGTGAGATTGTGAGAAGGAAATGTGGTGTGAAGAATTCTTTAGAAAAGAGGCTCGGATAAAAGTCTTTGGATGTGGTATGGTCAGGCTGATGATAGGTAACTCAGGAAAATGTAAACTGTATAGCTGAAGATGCAAAGAAAAGAGTGAGATAGTTTTAGAGTTGGATAGATACAGTGAGAAAATTGACTGATATTAGAAGTACAAGATGGTGCCAAAGAAATGATGTGGGATTTGATTCAATGGAATTATAGTTTATTGTGGAAGACATTGTTCAGTTTGGTAAACTAGATATAAGTTGAGGAAATGAGTAAGTTTAAAGGCTGTGAGCAGTTTATCCGTTACATGTAAATGACATGAGAATTAATGATGATTGGATTGAATTTTCATATATAATGTATGATTTTGGTCTCCTGAAATATCTATATATACTTTTCCAGGTGTATCAAAGTCAGTTTCTGTACCAGTAAGCCTTTCCTCTGCATCGTCAAGCACACAGCACAACCCCCACGTATCTGAGCGCCCTTCGCCAAACATGTCAGTCACCAACATGAAAACTCCCAAAACCCCCCCAGTCTCAAACCCAGGAGCAGTTGGAGGGTAAGGTCTGGGAGAACATATTGAACCTTCACTTCAGTACATTTATATACATTTGTTTTTGGTGGGGGATATACTTTGAAATTTTTAAACTTGTTAATGATTGTAAGGAAAACAATTGTTGGTGATTTTTACATAAAACTATGTGTAGTAATTTCAAGAAATTTTGATGAAGTATCAGTACCTTTGCTGCCCTCATGTTTTAGTTCATACTGACTTCAGCAATATGGATAATGAATATTGCTCAACTTTGCTTTTTCTTCAGTCACTAGTCAGTCATTGACTGTTCCCTATCATATCTGAATACAGGTTAGCAGGACATGTTTTGAAGAAAAACAAAAGAATGGTGTGTAGTCCCATTGCATTTAGGGGTCCATTGCAGTCATACCAAGCTAGGATACTCAAATAATTCTTTGATTTCAGAGTATTTTTGTCTATGTTGATTAATGATCAAAAGTTACCCATTTGTAGATCTTTCTCCATGAATTTTCTCTTCTAAGTTCTTGTTTGGCATGTTCTTTTATCAGAGCCAAATGACCCTCAACAGACTGTCTCAAGTTGCATCAGTTTTACAGGAGTGAATGATAAGTGGAAGAGTGTTACACTTCTAAGTTTTGTGCTGCAACTGGATTGTTTGGGTTACTCCAGCTTTGTTTCAGCATTCTCTTGGATATATCTGTATTGGATTTTCAGGATGATTTTAAATTTTCTTTCAAGATTCTTGTCAAGATTCATTTTTTGTTCATACTTGATCACTGTTTCCTGTGTTGGTGAGGTAGCTTTATGATCAGATGATGAAAGACCACATCCATTCTCTAGCTGTCATGTGTAATACACCAGAACCGCAGCTCCCTGTCCACAACCAGGCCCCACAGAGCTTTCTGTGGTTTACCCCAGACACTTCAACAATATACCAATAATACCATGATTTTCCTTTCCTTTTCAATGACAAGGTAAATTCAGGATCTACAATTTTTAAATTTCAGTATAAGAGTTCTTTCGGTATAATTTGTAGCTTTGTAAGAAAGGGAATGAAGGTTGATTGATATTTTTCCTTTTATTTCCAGTGTAAACAGCGGTAGTAGCAACAACAGCGGTAATAATCCTACCCCTAGCACTCAAGCACCGAAGACATCCAATCATAGTCCAGAAAAATCTCAGGATAAGACCAGCTTCATGTCTCGTATTTTTAACAAAACTAAAGATGTAGAACAAGCAAAAGAGGCAGTAATAGGTATGTGGAATATTTATCCTATTTTCAGGAGTTTCATGACATAGCATTGGAAGTATACAAGAGGGTTCTGTTAATATTACATGTTATTGGTACTTCAGGGATAATGAATTATAAAACCCTCAGAATGTATCATTTTCTTGAGTTTGAGACAGAACACTGGTAGATTAATTACGATTCAAAAGATAAGGACCTGTTGAGCAATTCTCTTGCTAAAACATAACTGTTTATGTAATTATGGGAAGCCCTTGTTCACATTTTGATCTTTTTATTCTCTGTGATTTCACCCCGTAGACAGTTTAACTCCTTCATTGGATCCTGTGTCAGTGGATGATTTTGTGCCAGATGGTGGCCGGTTAGACCAGTCTTTCCTCAATGATGTATCTTCAGTACCAAGTAAAGAACCAACACCACCAGTGATGGATGATGACAGGTAGAATATAACATGCTTCAAATAGTTTTGTTATATGTATTGCATATATGTGGTATTAACTGAGTACAGTATTTTTTTGGAGTAAAGTAGTGCATACGAATACACAGAATGGTGTAGTAGTTTAGTATCTGCAAGTACCATGCACTTCATTTTCAAGTTCCCCTTAAGAGGCTTTAGATAGCCAAAAAATCAACTACATTGAGAAAATATGTCATCATTGTGATAATGATTTCATCCTTTTTTTTAGACATTTCTCAAGTTCATAAAGTGTTACGATGACCCAGATGTTTTGTTATCTTTCCCTCTGTTGTTCACATAAATTCTGTGATCTTTATATTAGAGTATATTATTGTGGAATGGAGTATATTATTTGAATGGAGAAAAAATGGAGGAAGTGAAGTGTTTTAGATATCTGGGAGTGGATTTGGCAGCGGATG
>JAUUDY010625783.1:0-16885 GCA_032361765.1 Panulirus inflatus | reverse complement strand
GGTGAGAGGCGTGCAAGGAATAGAGTGAATTGGAACAATGTGGTATACTGGCATCCACGTGCTGTCAATGGACTGAACCAGGGCATGTAAAAAATCTGGGGTAAACCATGGAAAGGTCTGTGGGGCCTGAATAGGGAGCTGTGGTTTCAGTGCATTACACATGACAGTTAGAGACTGAGTGTGAACGGATGTGGTCTTTTTTGTCTGTTTTCCTGGCGCTACCTCGCAGGAGGAGGGGGGTAGCGATGCTGTTTCCTGGGGCAGGGTAGCACCAGGAATGGATGAAGGCAAGAAAGTATGAATATGTACATGTGTATATATGTATGTCTGTGTATGTATATAGTGAAATGTATGTGTACATGTGCGTGTATGGGCATGCATGTATATATGGGTGGATGGGCCATTCTTTCTCTGTTTTCTGGCACTACCTCGCTGATGTGGGAAACACCAATTGAGTAGAATAAATAAATAAAAATAGATAAATATTTCAACCCGTTATGAAAACACATACACTCAAGACTGAGTTTACAGATATTAAGTTCATCACAATTACTAGAATACTCTTCTAGGACACATCCTTGTTTCATAAATGCTCTTTCATATAACTTATGATTCTTTCAATAAATGTAGTGAGGAGGTTACAGTACTTGTACAAAAAAAATTAACAACATAGCCAAATTGAATTACCTTTAGGTAAACAAAAGCCAGGCATCAATTCTTCACCCTTTAAGTCGGATGCAGCAAATTTGACTGCTTGACGAACATCAGCTACCAGTGAACGTTGGTCTGCCGCATCCAAACTCTGCCAAATGTCAAAATTTGTACTTAATATCAACCTTATCCATATTTTTCAAGTAAAAAGACTAATTCTGGTAATGAGCTATCATTCCTTTTTCTATATATACAACTACCTCTCATGTCTTGGTGAGGTAACATCAAGATCAAAACAAAAATTACCTCATTTGCACACATCCACTCTCTAACTGCTGTATAATGTATTGAAAAACAGAACCAATCATATAAAATATTGTCCTCTGTGGTATACAAGGGAAACAGAGAATAACTGCATCATTCATCGCCGAGAACCACATGCATAAACAGACACTACAAGAGAAGCAAATGTTGACTCTTGGCAAATTACTTTCTCTGCATTCAGACTTTATCACATATATTATTCTCATACTTGCAATGCATATCATACAAGGTAACTAAAATTTTCACATTCTCTCAACAAATATGTATTTTCAAGATGTGCTTAAAGAGCACCAATACCTACCTTTAGATCAGCCACCATAAAGCAATCACTTTCCTGAACTAAACCAATATCAGAAACTAATCGATCTGAATCTGCTGGGTAAGCCCCAAGGCTTGTTACATGGTGTCTGATACAGTTAAATATTTTCAATTAAAGATCCCCTCAAGAGTATGATTGTTTAAAACAAAATTAATGAAAGTCATTTATGCTGTATAAAGGAGAGCAACAAATGATTCCTGAAATTAGATTAAATGTAAAATGAAATTTCCTCTTTCCTTCAACATAAGGTAATATCATTATTATCATTATTATTATTATCTTATTATTATTAATTATTATTATTATTATTATTATTATCAAGGTAATGTACATATCAATAAAGATAAAAAACTGATGTAAACAATGTAATATATGTTGCATCTTGAACTTACCTTAGTAACAGCATTTAATGCATGCCAAGAAGTTTTTAATATTTCCTGGTCTTTGTGTGTGAAAAGGTGAATTAAGCCACGCAGGAGCTGAGGTACATAATCACTGTAGTCAGCACGAGTATTGGAACAGAAGGCTAGCAAGAGAGCCACAGCTGCTTGAGCTACACCCATGTTACTTCCCCTGATGAAGAAAAAGAAAATTCCCTCTGAATAACTAATAACACATATGAATCAAGGTAGCTGTCAATATCTTTTATGGACAACATTAAGCACAGAAGAAACCGAACATTTAGCACTTAAGTGAGGGACAGCTTTACTTAAGTAAATTTTCTGAAAAATACAAACAATAACAAGATAACATGAAATCCATAACCAAAAGCACAGAATATTTCAGGTCCTTCAACAGCCCTTCTTTAAGTATTTGTATCAATAAATATACAAATCAGGGAGCTTAATCTTTTCAACAGTGTTTAAATAAAAGTATGGCCTCAAAATAGCTTAAAAGGAGGGACCAAATTCACAGTTTCCTTTGAGCACATTGTATATCTATCAATTGGAACTCCCTCTAAGGGGTGGCCACAGCAACAGAACCTCCATAAATAAAGAACTCCAGTATCGCTTCTCAGCCTTCAGCACTTCATTCTTAACAAGTCATTGGCAGAGGGCAAGTCTTGTGCAGTGTCTGCAGAGGCTCCTACCAAATGTTCCTAATGACAACTTTTAACTAATGCTCATAACTACTACTTCTACCAAATAATCCTGTCTAAAGTCTAAATGTTCCTATCTACTACTACATTATGCTTTAACTCTCTCATTAAATTGATAATCAAGCTAAGCTTACCTATCTATGTGAGATACTTCAAAGAAAGATGACCTACTTTGAATGGGACAGAAGTTCATCCACTATGGTGTTAACTCCAGCTTCATCAGTAACTGCTAGAACAACACCTTGGCAGTGATTAAGTGCCTCATCATATTCTGGAGTACCAGCAGTATCACTTAAAGCCCCAAGCAATGCCATCAGAATTTTGCTAAGATGGCGTGTCAGTGTGTCACCAGCAACTGATGCAAGGATGCAGAGAGCCTGGGTATTAACTGGTGATGCAGTCAGCTGTTGAGGAAAGTAATGTTTCTGTATAATACTTGGTATAAAGTTACAGTCAGGTGTTATCTTTAAAACTATTAAATCTAATCATGCTACGTGACATAATAATAACAAATTCTAAAGCTGAAATGAGAACTATAATTTTCTAAGTATCGTTCTCCCACTATGCAAAACTGTGATTCATCAATATAATCTTCCAACTGAAATAAATTCCAGTATTTACAAAATATGCAGAGATTACAAATATTGTGATTTAAAAAGTGGCAAAGGCTTCTGAGTGCATAGGCTGTTTCTAAAGGCAGAGAACAATTTTCAAGACCAGAAAAACACAAAACATATAAAATCTAAGAGACATTAGTTTATTAATCCCTAATTAAGCTGCATTAGATAATAAATGTCCATACTGTTCTTATTGTCATTACTGCTTTTATTATCTTCACAATACAAGATTAACAGTCATTCCTCTGGCAGTAACTAGAATTTAATCACTGAATCTGCCAATTTTTCACATGGAGCATCTCCACCATTCCCACCTAAGTTCTGACTAACCCACCATTCATCATATAGTCTAAATGTCAACATCCATCACAATACAATTTCACCAAAGCATAAAGACATTTTCATTCCATCATTTTTCATTGCCACTACAAAACAAAACTGAAATATTTTACCTGAGGAACTAGATAGGGTAAGACAACTCTACTCCTAATGGCCATGACTTGCTTTAGTCCATCCAGTGCATATTCTCGAGTTTCATCTTCATTTTTCAACTCTGCTAAGAGGTGTGGTAATATATCTTCCAGGGCTCTATGGCCAACAGTTCCATGCAGGGAATCAAAGGTTTGAGCAGCTGCTTGACGCACAGATGATAAAGGATCACACAAAGCCCGTCTGAGAAAAAATGAGGATACAATTTCTTTTTTTTGTTTACTGAGAATGATTTTGGCACCTTGACAGTTTAAAGGCTGCTAGCTCTATAATCCTGTCTATCACAGAAAATATTTCATTCATCGCAAAGCCAAACCACTCCAAAATAAATTTCCAACTTTTTACTTAACCAATCATTTACAAGCACAACCATGAAAACAAATGCCAAACCACCTGATTCTTATACCACTGCAACTGAGAAAAAAAAAAAGCATTTGAATTATGCATAATAATTCAAAGTTAGTACAATTAATGGGCAAACTGAACTGATTCTAGTACAAGACAGTATAACCAAACCTTTCTTAGATCTATCATCATTCATTCTTTGCTTATATTTCATTATGCTACTTATTATCTTTGCAAAGTTCCATATTACAACTCTGCCATACAAAGTGACGTATACATTTAAACATATTTTTCTAAATCTTTACTCAACAACAGTAAGCATATTTGAAATGAACATATAAATCATCTCTTCCTGTTTGTCGTATCAGGATAATGACTCTACCTTGGGAAGTAACCATTCCAACCCCTGCCAGCCTGTGGGGTTGGGGCAGAGAATATCACCTCAGCAAAATTTATTCCTACAAATAGTGCATGCATACATTTTGATCAGCTAATATGAAATGTAAAGAAAAAAAAAATGACAATATGAAATAATGGACAGATGTTTTCATTTTATGTCCAGCTTGTTACTCTAGGCTCATAAATAGATATATACATATAATAAGAAATGCTAATATAGCAAGATATATTCATCAATAATCTATTTCTTTACACCATGCCTCATATTCCAAGCTAAAGATTATTCCATATCTTACCTTACAGTAGGAACAAGGTTGTCAGCAAAGCAAAGAACCATATCCTTGCTAGTCGAGGCCATAATCTCAGATAAACCAATACATACACCTTGCCGGTGGTCAGCTTCTGGCGACCCTAAGCCAGCTTCTAAAATTGGAATGATCTCCGGTAATACTCGTTCCCCCAGTTTCCGTACCAAATCTCCAAGAGTGCGGGCAGCCACCTTTAGGATACGAAAAAAGTTGCAGTTTTCTTGAAATACAACACGGCATCCATTTATTCATATTTAACGTTACAACACTGCACTGAAGAGTTTCAATTATCAGAAACACAAGATGAAAATGGTGGAAGGAGGTGAAGCATAAAGACACTGATACACATGAATGATACTTTGCTTATACAAATCTAAAATGCTCTGCACAGGAATCTCAAAAGCAAATCAGAGGGACCTAAAGGTAAATGCTGGTACAATTAAAGTGTTACCAAAATGAGATAATAACAGGAAGAGTACAATGCGTAGGCATCAATGAGTATAAAAAAATGGACACAGATATGGAGGTCTAGAAGCCAGGTGTATATAAAACAGCAGTGGAAAAAAAAAAGGAAAGATCAAGTCTGAGTTAATATGGGTATAAAACGAAAGGAAAATAAAATGAATGCATATGAGGTGAAGGGAAGGGGAAGTGTCAGTTGGGTCACACTAGGTAAGGCAACAGGAGGGGTATGCAGGAATGTAAAGTGTTCTGCAAAAGCATGAAATTGTATGAGGGTAAGAGAGATAATTGCATGCACTCTAAACAGCTGGGTAGGCACCAGGAGACACAAAAAACTATATAAGCATAAGGAAGCACAGAGAAGATTCTACACTTGCACTCCTACTGGATAACTGATAGCAAAGAAATGAATAAAACGAAACAAGATGATACATCTGAATTGAAACAAAGTCATTAATCTCAAATTACGACATTAAAATGGCATTCAATATTCTACTACCCTACTACCTATAGATATATTAGTCTAAGATTACTAATTGGGCTAAGTAGAATACATATCAATACAACAGCAGCAACAACAATGCACTTTAACTTAGGATCTCTGTTATGGTAGCAAATTGGCTGCCTCTCTCTACACCATATCACAATATTTTGTTGATTATTTGTAGTCTGTTTCAAAAATTTTTCATCTTAACTAAGTTCTTAGTTATCATTCACAAACTTATCCAAAATATAAAATGTACTGCTATGACCTGACACAATACATAAACATATGGAATACCAAATTATACAAAAGAGAAAAATCATCAAGAATCAATGACAAACTGTATACCTTCACCTTACCTGCCTCTTGTCATTGCTTGTGGAAGCCAAGTGCCCCAACAGAAGAGAGAACAATGTGGGTAGTATCTCTCGTAAAGTCTTGGGTGTGTTGGTGACAACAACTTTCCATACATGAAGTGCAGCCTGTCTAACTAAAACTGCAACATCTGAACGTCCCATGTAAAGCCCAGCCAATACACGGTTACGCCGCTCTTCACCAAGGACATCTATGATAGCCTGAAGGTAAAAATTTTTAAAATATTTACATAATTCTAGCAAACTATATCTAATGATGGTTGTATACCATCTAATATCTCACATTTTTAGTTTATAACATAAAAATCCAAACCAAATTAATTCTTACATCTCTGAATAGTTACTGTATACAATCCAAACCAAATCAAGTCTTACATCTCTGAATAGTTACTGTATATACGCAACCAAATTCAAACTTAAATCGTCACAAGTGATAAAAATTAATGGTGTCATTCTCCCGAACGGCAGAAAAGAAAAGGCTGAACTGAGCGAAAGTAAATGCAAAAGTAAAGGAGGAATGGAGATAAACAGAGATGATGATTTGTCAGAATTACATGTAAGGAGCAAAGATTATGGGGGAAAAGGTGCAGCCAAGTATCTCCAATGTATTAAGAATAATGAAATGGTTATATCAGCACTGTTTTGTGTGACTTGAAATTAAATTTATTCAAAACAGTATTTACAACGGACTGTAATTTGATAAATGATAATAAGGAAGAAAGCTCGTGACAAGATTGATCAGAAAACATTTCTAAGTCAGTAAGCTAAATAAATAATAAAAACAGGTAGATAAACTAGCAGAAAATCAAGTACCGATTCATGAGATGGTCATTAGAATGCTCTGATGCATATAAATGGGTCAAATTGGGTGGACAACACTCCTTGACCTTTCTTAGCACTATCCTTTCATTCTAATCTTCCTAGAACTTAAAGCCAGTGACAGTATTTATTTTCTAATATACAGAGATGCAACACATATTACAAAGATGAAGACTTTCTTCAAATGCTATTGACAAAACAAAAATCAATGACCTGAAAGGCTACAAAAACAAATTGCATCTGAGAGTCAAGTAATATTTTTCAAACATAATATTCTAGTCATGATAATATAGTATTTCAAAGAAAGCAAAGATGAAGTTATTAAGATATGCTGTACAGTCAATTTACATAATCTATCCTGAAAAGGAAAGTGCTATAAGAGATAAGAATAAAAGAGTAATTATTACTAGCCTTCTGTGAATGTTCAGTCCCAAAGTTGTCATCCTCATGGGCAGTGTCAGTTGTCATTTTGCCCGAAACACCTGACACCTTAAAGAGCAGATCACCCAGCAACTGTACAGAACTGGAATAGCACAATCACATAATTGCTCTTGTCTTACAAAATACTAAAGAAGTTATGAAGTTAGGAAGACACAAAGTATCTCATTACATCAATCAATTACCCTAGAGGGCTGAGAAGGCTTAATGATGTATTTCAAGGTTTAAGCTTGAAAAATCTCCACCATAGTACCACAACTATCTGCCTCCATCACGAAAAACTGGGCATTTATTTATCTACTCATTCATAATTGTTCCTGGAACACTTTCTTGAAAAGAGGTCCTGAAGTTACTAAAAGATCCCTTTTCCAGAAGCTCCTGCAGCTCCTAGGCTGTACTACTTCCAGCAGAAGGGATATGATGGACTCCTTTGAAATGAGAAGCTCTTTGATATGACTGTACTCTCATTGATACAACCTTCCAGTAGGTGTCTTTTCACTTACAGTGTAACCACATGAAGGCAAAGTCTGGTAACCCCATATAGCTATTAATTTAATCTGTCTTCATGTGGTCCTAAATCTTGTGCAATCTGGTCAAGAAAAACACAAATACTTAAACCATGAAATCATATTTGGATCCAAACTATTAAGCATCGGAGCCTTTTAATCCTCTAACAAACAAACAGTGATTCTATTAGTAATCTTCCTCACCTGTATCTAATTCGCCAGTTATCATGGAAAAGGCCAGCCTCCAGTTCTGGTAACAGCAAGGTAATAGCTGACTCTGCATATGTATTGACTATTCTTTGACCAGCTTTCAGTGCAGTCTCTCGAACAAATTCATTCTCATCTGCAAGAGCCTGCAACAGTGTATATCTACTTGGATCACACTCCTTGGTTGAGCTAAACAAGATAAAGGCAGTATAGAATTAATTGTATCTAACACATCTAATATTTTCAGAGCCTAAAAAAGTTAAAAATCAAGTTTCCAGATCACCAAAAACACATTACCAGAAACAGTATCTTATGCTGTTACACTAAACTGCTCTGTATTGAAATTTCATGAAAAACTTTATGAAACTACTTGTTTCTTCAGACAGGAATTCTAGGAATGATGACTGACCTTAAGGATTGGTGGGATAATCTGACCAATATATGGAGTGAACTCATCCTGGAACACTGTAGGAAGGAAGATGAACATCATAATGTATCCATCTTTTACATGAGGTGCAATGTCTGAGCGCTCTGCTGTAGCTATGATATCTGGCATGAGTCGATGGAGTTTCTCAGGACCCAAGCCTCCTACCACCTGGGAAGTAACAATCATCTCAATACTATTCATAATGTATAGACAATAAAGAAGTCAATCCCCATTAAACTGTGCAGGTATATGGAGTATGAAGAGAACCCAAATAGCTACACTATTATTTTCATTTTCAAACTGCCTATTCATTCAGGATTTAAGGTGGGCATCTTCAAATTTATTTTATCATACTTGATCACTGTTTTCTGCATCAGCATGGTAGTACCAGGAAACAGACGAAGAATGGCTCATCCACTCATATACACATATATACATATAAACACCCATACACACACATATACACAAATATGCATATACATATCAACATATACATACATAGACATACACATACACAGACATATACATATATACACATGTACACATTCATACTTGCTTGCCTTCATCCATTCCTGTCAATACCACTCCACACATGAAATAAAAGGCCACATTCGTCCACACTCAGTCTCTAGCTGTCATGTTTAATGCATATATATATCTATACATATGCATAGTATACAACTATGTTTCTTAAGAACTGCTTGATTTGTAGTATAATGTTTACAAGACTTTACACATGCTCATGATCACCTACAAATACTATGAGAAACAAATGCATATTTAATTCTCCATCGAGTCTAATTGTCGATCAATTATCAAAGCACTACATTTCTTAATATTAAGCCTTATAATTCAACCCATCTTGGAAAAGAAGTGCGACAACAAAAAATCAAACTCTGAAAATCAATAAAGAATGTGCAATAGCTTCAAGACTATCTTACCTCAGCCAGTCCCTGAGCAGCACCCGAACGATCAACACTGGATGACTCAGAGGTCAGTGTCTGCATCAGCCAAGGGAGGAGATCATCAAAACTGGACTCTCCCATACCTTTTACCATGGCTCCTAATGCACGAGATGACACAGATCGAACCTAAAGGAAGAGTTTTCAATCAAATTTCAAAATTCATTAAATGCTGTCCAAGATATAACAAGATATAGCCAATAACCATACTCAATATGGAAAAATTATGTACCTACATCCGGTAAGTCTTTTAATAATATCTAGCAAGGTGGTGCATGCATAATCCCTTTAGACAATCATACATCCTTTCCAGTGATTTCACTTTCATACATTTATGATTTAACTCTACACTTATCCTAGTTTAATAGAATGGTGGTTTTTCACATTACTGTAGTTATCCTGAACTCTGTTTTTCCAGGATTTGTTTTGCTGCATAAGTAAGAGCAGTAAAGATTCTAGCCATCTGTCCTGGTTTTTTTATTTTGATATAATCTTAAGTACATCATATTCTTAGTGAATTGTGAATTCCACATTGAGTGTGTTACCAATATTGTTCTTACTCAGGGACAAATCCAAACAGTACGCAAGCTGTAAGTATAGGTATTTCAAAAAAGTCAAAAAACCTGATAGAACAGGTTCTGATCTTGAATGACAATTCAAGATGCCACAGTTATTGGAGAGTAAAAAAAAAAAGTTTTTTGGCCTTTTGGAGTTACAAATAACTTTATAAAGTTCTGTCAGCAAGCGTATCTAATTAGCTATCATTCATCAAATGGTACTTCAAAATTCCTTTCTTATCAAATAAGAAAGCCAGACCTTTCTACCTTTACTTCAAGCAAAATCATGACACTGCTAGAGAATTCCTGTTTCCTTGAAGGTTGAAAAGCAATCAAGATGGGATTACAAAATGATGTCACACATGTAAAACAATGCTATGAGCCTAACAGAACTCTGACAAATGCACAAATCTCCATTTAAAACAAGTATGCAAAGCACCCTTTAGATTTATAGAAACTACCAACTAAAAATGAAAATGCATTTATTATACTATCCAAAAGAATTTGAACTGAAGGTCTGGAATTTTGAATATCTTTTTGATAGAGAAAAACTCAATAAACTGGTTAAAAGTGCCTTCTTCTACAAGAAAAATGAACTTTTAGAGGAGGTTAAAAACATTAACAATTCTTTCCTCCTGTACTGAAATAAAGGAAGAAGAAAGTAATTTCTTCTTTACCTCATTATGACATGCCAATGAAGAGGATGGACAATTAGTGAAGAACATTTACAGATATCATGTTTCAGACCATTGGACATTATCTTCCACATAATCACAAATTAAGCAGCTTGGAGTAATGTTCACTAATGCTGTAAGACAAGTGGCCACTAGCCAAGAATTTGAAGTCTGTTGTGTCAACTGAACACATAATACTTATATTAACTCTCTTTTTCATTATCTGAAGTTCATCCAGCTTAATATGTTAAAAGAATATTTTTCTCTTTTCTCTCTTATAAATCTTTTCTTTAGAAAAGAAAATCTTTAAATCAACAAAGCATACAAATACATCATTTCTAAAGTTCAGTACTGAACTTTTAGGGGCCCCTTTCAGACTAAATGGTTTAAAAAAACTCAAATTTTTCCAAGGGGAGGAAGACAGCCTCTTGAAGGATTTGGAGATAAGCAAACAAGGAAGAGGTCTACAACCCCTCAGACAATTACAGACTGATTTAAAGCTGCTTTCATGACAGGCAATTTCCCTTGGCTTTTGCAATTTCAATATAATGCTTAGGAAGACAAGGGAATTTTCGTACATCCTGGTTTTTCTAGAAACTATGGTTTTCCTTGCTTTTATATATACAGAATAACTATGTGTGTTCAGTTTTAGATTGAAAAGTCACACAGTAAGGGAACAAATGTTCCCTTACCGAGGAAGAAACATTTTCACCCTTGACCTACACTGAAAGGGTTAATCAATTCACTTACCTTTGGCACAGGATCAAGCAGAGAAGCCTTTAGACCTGGGATGATACCAGGCAGGTAGGGCTGAAGATCCTTTTGGTCCGTCAATGAGTACATGTTACCAATAATTTGGGCTGCCATCTTACGAACCTATAACACATAAAATTCTTATCATATACAAATATACCTATCTATATCCTTAAACACCAGCCCCAATAACATGGGGTGTACAAAATGCATACACACATCTCTGATTTACAAACATTATGCATGAGAGACAGAGACTGGATATGTACAAATGAGGCCATTGTTCATTAGTTCCTACTGCTACCTCACAAAAGCAAGAAAGGCAGTTAAGTATAGAGGGATATCATCATTAATATAGTAATTACCATAGGTATAAAATAACATCACTATTCCTGGGGAAAGGAGAGGAAGATCATCTACATTTCTCCTGCATGTCACAGAAGGCAACTATGTGGGGCAAAAGCAGGAGTCTGGAAACACAAAACATTAAGCAAATACATTTCTTTGTATATTCAGTAATCTGCTCATAGCACTAACTTACTTGGGCAGAGATGGCCAATATGGATATCAAAAAAATCATTATTGCTCTTGTAGGACCTACAACCTTTTCTATCCATTTAGTGAAATCAGAAGAGCAAGATTTGACCAACAGTTCACTGCAGAAGCTGGATGACTATCTTTATGTTAGCATTTGTGATTTCTTACCCCACATAATTAACACCTACCTCAGTTGAGCGGTCCTGGAATGCTCTTTGTACTACAGGCATGATGAGGGCCAGGGATGGAGCATCAATAAAATGAACAAATTTTGTCTCCAGCAAAGTCTGCAAGCACACTGATGTGTTTTTGGTTGGGTCCTGAAGAGCTGCTAATAGTACTGGCACAATAGCTGTAATCAAAACAGAAATATAAAATTGCTAATATGCAACCTCTACACTAGAAAAATCTCTAATCCTACTGTAAAAGTACAGTGGAACATGCAATACATGAAAACTCATGTCTTAGGCATGTTTCACTAATAATAAATGGAAAGTAGAATGGTATAAGAGGAAATAATGAAAAAAAAAGTTTGAGAACAAACATCACTTCAAATGCTGTAACAAGGTACTACTTAAATTCTTTTTTTCTTAAATTTTACCATTCTTATGTAGTTAAAAATATGCCTATATCTTCAGGTCATATGTGACTGAAGATTCTTCTAAAACAAAAAGATAACACATTCATAATATTAAGAAATTATACTAACTACCATAAAAGGGAAAGAATGAGGTGTGATGGCAAGTGCTGTGTGACTGAAAGCAATGACCAGGGTGACCTTAAATGCTTAGAAGAAATAACCCTAAGACCCCTATATGGGGTCCTGCAGCTTTAAGGCTGCATTACAAACAAAAGGAAACAATGGATTCCTTTGGAGTGAGAAGATCCTCAAAGAGACTGGATGCCCTTTCGTCAAATGAAGAGGATGCAGCCTTGCAAAAGGTGACTTTTCACTCATATGATAACCACAAGCAGAGAGGATCTGGTAGCATATGAAGGAAATGAACAAAGAAAGACTGACTAATAGGATCAACATGTCCAAAGAGGAGGAATCAAGGAGAAGGAAGAGACTGAGAAGGAGATAAGGGAATGGAGTGAAAGAGGCTGTGAGTTAGCATTGCTTTATCATTCAGGAGGGTGAGAGGTGTGCACAGGTTGGTGAAGCAGACCAATGAGGTATACACGGGAGGAGGGGTGTTTTACAACCACTGTCATTGGTCTGAACCAGGGGTATATGAAGCAGTCAGGGGACACTATGGAATAGTCTGTGTGGTTAGTCTGTTGATGATGGACTCTGGTTTCAATACATTTTATATGACTGCAAAATAATGGATGTGAACAAAAAAAATCATATAACTACAACTATTTGTAATATTCAAATCTTATAGGTTAATAATCAATAACTAATTATTTATCAAATAAAAAAGGAAAGAGTAAGGAAAATAGCAAAATGAGTATGTCATTACCTTGGATTTCTGGATTCCTGATAACAGAACCAATCAACCGAAGAGCTTGACTACCTGCTCTCTGAACCTTCATGTGAGAATCACTTAAGACCTCAATCAACCTAGGCACAATGGAAGGAAGGCACGATGAAAGCTGCTTTGGGGCACAGAATGCCATGTTTCCAAGTAATTCCACTGATCCTGAAATATTTCAAACATTTCAAAAAGACTGTAAATTGCCATATTTCAAATAAACATATCCAGTGCTGCAAGCACTAGCATTTTTTCAACAGGCATACAAAAGCTCATAATCTAAAAATAAAATTACATCAATCTATTGTAATTTTCATTCATACTTTTTCCTAACAGCAAATATGATAATTTCTATTCTATTAGTATTAACAAGCAATAATTCAGACCTGTTTTAGTTCTCCATGAATCCTCTTCAAGGGCAGCCAGAAGAGATGGTAAAACAAGTTTGACACCATGAGCAGACAATTTGCTCATGACTGCTTTGGCTGTGTCATCCGTGGCTTCCCTCACATATTGGTTTGTGTCACCAAAGCAGAGAAGTAAGTGGGGTAGAATATGCACAATATAAGGTTCAAAGAGCTTTCCAAGCATATTGCATAGCTGTTCCAAGGCAAACAAAGACCCTTCTCGATGTCTGTAGTTTTTCTTGTCCTGAAGAAAAAGAAATCAAAAGTAAAACATCATTTTGGATTAGCTATCTTCACTTGATACCAGTGCCTTGGTAATACCATATTTGAGCTATCTGGTTCTTTGAGGAATCTAAAAAATAAGAAATAAAAAGAAAACCAGAGGTACTAAATAGAGCCACGGAAAGCATTACATTAGTTTTCCAAACTATGGCTTCAAGACTGACTCCACTACCAAGAACCATTAACAGTAACAAGATCAATATGAGAACTGCCTTTTGGTAGCAGATATTCTAGTTACTATCACCCTAATGTGGTATAAAAGCTGTTTTAGCTGATATATAGTAAAATGGAAGATAATCAACAGATGATTAAAGAAGTGGTTTTGCTTATTTCCCAAAAGAGGTGAATGCATCTGATCCATTTGGAGTAAATATAAATGGTTAATCATAGTGAAAAAACAATTGTACCTAGGACTAAAAATGTGAAACAGTAGGCAAGGAAGGGTGAAAACTTGAGGAATGAGAGCAAAGTACTGAATTTCCAAGAGAAGTTATCTAACAAAGCAGAAGGGAATTAATGACTTGGTACAGTGAGGTTGAAAATACTGTGAAATTATTTGAAAACTGCATCAACAGATGATGCAGAATTCTGAGGATACACAGTTTAAAATATTCCCGGAGAAAGAAATTCAAGCTCAATCTTTTTTTTTTTTGACTTATTACTATGAAGAGAGACAGTTCCACAGTTTAGCTGTTGATGGATAAACATGACATTAAATTGGCCAACTCTTGAGTACATATTATCTGAGACATGACCTAATGGAAGTTGTGGAACATACTCACTGGGGCTGGTAAACATGCTGACAACTCTTGAGCAGAAGCTGAAGCAATATCCCAAAAAAGGGATAGCAAAGAGATATGGTTGAAGTTGTAAAGTGAGGCAGGGCAAACTGATAAGTGCTTTTCAATGATCTCTACTCATGAAAATGGTGGAGAAAACATTCTAAAGATGTTTGTTGTAAGTAGTATTCCATACAGAAGTGAATCAACCCTCTGTACTGCTTGTGTAGCTGCTAAGGAAAAACATAAAGAAGACCAGAACAGAATCATGGTTCATTACTGAAGAGTGCTTGGCTACTTTACTGGCAGAATGCTAAATATACCAACAGAGAAGAGATGCTGAACAAAAGGAAATTAAGTCGGGTACAATTTTAGAGTGAAATACAACTGAAGATAAAAGTATCCTGCTTAGTTTCAAAATCTGTTCTCTTACTTGTATGGCATTTGTAAGTTGATTCATTATATCCAATTGTTTAAGGGCCAAGATACCCATACCCTTCACTAAAGAGGCCAACCCATATGCTGCACCCTTCCGTTCTCCATAATTTTCAGACTGAAGCAACACAGTCATTAGCTTTGAGACCAACTTAGGACACTCATCACGAATTGCTGGCACCAGGGGATGAAGACAATTAGCCACTGCCTCTTGAACCTGAAAGTTCAAAAAATCAAGACAAGAAAACATAATACATATCCTAAGTACTCGTCTTTTTAATATGTTTGCAATAAAATTTGATAACACTATCAGAATGTGTACTTCTAAGAATAATAAGTAATAATAGTTGAACTAACAAAACAATAACATCTGTAATAAAATGTAGTCAGTACTTGGTAAGGTAAAAATAGGTATATCTGAAAATAGGTAATCTTGAAAGCTTGTACAAATTATGAATCTTGGGCCCTGAATGCAAAAAGAACAGTCATGTATGATGCATCAAAATCAGAGCCCACTATCCACAACCAGGCCCTACAGACCTTTCTGTAGTTTCCCCTGACCATTTCATATAACCTAGTTCAATCCATTGACAGCAAGTCATCTCCACATACCAAAAAGCTTCAGTTCACTCTAACCTATGCATGCCTCAAAGTCTAGTGCATGTTCAGGCCAGTTCAGCACACCCTCTATAGCTCTCTCATACGTGCTCATGCTACACACTTCTCATTATCCTATCAATCTTTATTCAATAAATCCTCCTCATCACATATTGTTCTTAAATGATAAATTTCCAAAACATCCATCCCCTTCTGTACATTTTAAATAAAGGTTATGCCTTGCATCCAAACAACACTCTCAGGGATTCTATAACATCAGACATACCCATCTTTGCCCTTACAGATATGGGAGAAAAATTATGACTGCCTCATCAAGCATATATATAGTATAAAGCATAAATAATCAAAACTGAACTGACCCTATAATGTCAACAAAAAATCTATAGAATATAGCAGAACTAAGAAAATAGATCATATCATTAGTGTTGCACCAGCAAAGGATAAGTGGAGATAAAAAAAGATAAGGATATGAAAACTGAAGAGACAGAATGAGTAAATCAATACCTTTCCACCTTCAATTATGGCAATCTAATATATATTGTAGTACAGCAATTCATAAACAGAAAGAAGAAAGGTACCTGTTGTGAGGGTGTATGCAAAGCTTCAACCAGCCTTGCAACAATGGGTTTAATTTTGGGGTCACTGTGCTCCAGATGTTTGGCCAGAGAACCCATGAGGATGATAACACTTTGTCGGACTGCATCATAAATTGCATGATTTGGAGCAGTGTTGAGAAACTTTTCAAATACAGGAAGAATGCTGTTCACAGTTTCCTTCAAAGAGAAATAAAAATACATGTCACAATAACTGCATATTTCAGACTACCACTCTATAGAAGCAATTCTTAAGTGTAAATACATATGTAAATGTAAACGAGTAAATATATGTAGGGTCATGTACACATGCACAAACAGCAATCATAAATAGTTTTGTGATTTTTTCCACTAAATTTTAATCATCATGTCCCGATTCCACCTCATTGATTAGGAAAACAACAAATACACAAGAAAAAGATTTCTATTTTCATTTACAATTACCCAAAGACCCTTTCCTTCAAGGGTATTGGTGTGTGTGTGTGTGTGTGTGTGTGTGTGTGTGTGTGTGTGTGTGTGTGTGTGTGTGTGTGTGTGTGTGT
>JAUUDY010625782.1:10090-26308 GCA_032361765.1 Panulirus inflatus | reverse complement strand
AATTTGAACACTCACCTTTATCCCCTTTGCCTTTGTACAGTGGCACTATGCATGCATTCCGCCAATCCTCAGGCACTCCACCATGAACAATACATATATTGAATATCCTCACCTACCAGTCAGCAACACAGTTACCCCCCCTTTTTTTGATAAATTCATCATTTCCCACGTTAACGAGGTAGCATTAAGAACGGAGGACTGAGCCTTAAAGGGAATATCCTCATTCTTAGACTCACCAGTGGAGTTTCCAAAGGAGCAATTATTTCTCCAACCATCATAAATCTTTCTAAATGACCTCCCATTACCTAAGGCAAACCTTACCATGGGGTTCCTTTTGCATGCAAACGACCTCACAATCACATCACAACACCGTGGCACCACAGTAGCAACATCAGACAGGCAGCATTACATTGCGCAAATGGAACAATGGCTCTGTTAGCATTTTAAACTATGCCTCAACTGCTTAGTCTTCAGCCATCTCAAAAACCAAAATGACAGAGCTGCAAAACACAAAAAATTGTGGGTTCACAACAGTCATTAGCTGTGTAGCAACTACAAAAAAAATTGTGTGTTTACAGGAGTCATTCGCTGTGTAGCAACTACAAACACATTGCACCTTCATAGTGAAACAAAGATCTTCCTCATACAATTCCACCTTAACATGTTTGACACTCATTTCTCTGCAACAGTGCAGGACTCCTTCCACTCAAACCACCATAACTAACCATATAGGTCTCACTCTCTAACAACAATTATTTTTTGTTGTTTTGAGTAGGGCAACTGACTTTCAGAGTTATAGATGAGAACATAAGAAGAAAATTATGATATGAGTGGTGTTCTGAATCATGGTTAGATATCAAAAACACATTTTCTCACCAAATGTACAATTGTAGGGTACACCTTGTTTGATGATTATAGGGGAAATAAAGTAGACAATGGTGTCTTCCTGTTTTTAAAGCTCATCTTAATCCAGTAATGAAAAATGTTTTTGCTGTTAATAATGTTTACTTCATTTTTGTAGAAAATAAAGAAAAGCTTTGTAAAGAATAACAGTAGGATTAGTTAATAGGTTTTCCACACAGACACCAAAGTTAGATGAAAGCTTTTTTGATCTTTTAGCAGAAATTTCTCATGAGCATGATTATATCTTAATAGATTTTTACATAACAGTATTCAAGTTGGTGGGGTGGGGATGGAGGTGGGAGAAATTCCTTTCCAGTAGCTCCTGGTATGGACTCTACCTGAATTAGCTTGATTGTGTCAAAATCTAATTAGTTTAGAAACTTGCTTGTGATGAGAATGTATTAGATTTAGTCCTAGCTATAGATGAGGACCTCATTAATGTTGAAACTAAAGGAAACTTTGGTGCAAGTGATCACCAACAATTTTTTTTAGTTGATTTTCAGCAGTGCTTGTAATGTTGGTTAGCATAACAGTTGGGAAAAGATACGAGATTTTACACTTACAAATTTTAGCGGTCTTTGCATTCCTCTTGACAGGCAAGTGTGGGATGATATGATCGATGAAAATGACATGAACATAGCGTGGAAGAGCTTAAGTAAAACTCACAGTAGTGGAAGGAACATATGTGCCAGTGTATACTAAGTAGACAGTCTTTTTCCTACATGAAGCCAAGTTTGAGGAGTGCTGCAATAGAGAAGCTCCTGTTATCAAAGCAAGTAGCTTATAAGAAACTCAAAGAGACCAATAACTAACATTATAGGGTAGATTATGTAAATTTGTACAAAGGAATTAAGAGGCATACAGAAAAGCAAACATTCGTAAGAAGTTATATTGCCAAAGGTAGCTAAACAAACCTCAAAGAATTTTATAGTTAGAAGCAAGAGGGTCATTACCCAGTCTCTTGTTCTGTTAAAGAAGGAAAATAGTGTCTTGGTTCAAGGTGTTGAAGCTAATGCAAAAATCTGAATTATTTTTCTTGCGTCTGTATTTGTAACTAGACACAACTCATGTCCTTATCCCAGTTTCATTGGTAAGAGAGGAGAATATTCTGCAAATTATTGACATAAAGGTTGAAGACATATTGTTAGCAGTAAACAGAATGAAACTTAATGAAACAGCAGGCACTGATAAGTTTTATTCAAGGATAATGAAATAAGCAAAAAATGAGTTAGTTAAACCCTCGTCTACTTTTTTGATGAGTCACTTGCCACAGGAAAAGTTCCAGAGAAGTGGAATTTTGCCAGTGTAAAAACCAATATTAAGAAAAAAGGTGATGTCACTACCTGGATATGATTGCCTTATTTACTAAACACCTGTGTATAGTTTGACAACTTATGGAAACCACCATTTGAGACAAAATTGTAAATCATCTAGAAGACCATCACTCAAACAATTTTCAGCATGGTTTTTGATGAAATCACTCATGTCTGATAAATCTGCTTGGTTTCTTTTATGATATCATCAATGTGTTTGATAAAAACATGGCAGATGATGTCATGTCTAGATTTTTGAACAGCATTCAGTGAAGTTTTGCATCAAAGGTTACTAGCAAAAGTCATATTATTCACAATGGGGACACACCAATGAATTATAAAGAGTAAGGTTGTTTGTCATTGGCTTAGATTCGAAAGCTTAACATATGAACCCAGGAAATGAATCCAGGAATCTTGTTTGCTCTTTTTACTGCTTCTATACACTGTTCACTTGAATCTGTCTCAAGATTATCATGCTCATGTCTCATTTTTTCATTTACCCTTTGCAGTTCAATTGAATTTATACAGTAGCTTACCTTTTTGTTTTTACTACCGATACTTAAAACTTCATACTTATCGGTATTAAAATTCATTTGCTATCCTTGGGGACTGTACTTTAGTGGCTGGGGAATTGTTTGACTTGTTTTAAACAGAGTTGTGATAATTGCCAGTCATTAGAATGGGTAGACATGACAGTTGGTGTGCCACAGGGATCACTCCTGGGACTGGTTCCCTTTTTCATATATATTAATGATACAGGGGTTGGCCTATGGGAAATGGGAGGTTAGGGTTAGTGATACATACTTTAAGTCTTATTATGAAGAATTCAGTGTTAAAAAGAAGTAAGGTTTACTTAAAAAAAAGATACAATGTTCTAAAAGTACAAACAAAGGATGTACAAAATTGTAGAATAATAATTCAGTAACTATGTCGTCAATAATGCTGCTTAGTACTCATACAAAGCTTCCAGTCAGCTATGTGGCACAAAAGGCTATCTCTACATTTACCATGGCAACACAGCCTGGTTATAACACTCCTCTTGCCTCTCCCAAGAAATGTTAGTATACCAGGCTGGGCTACAAGCAGCCTAAGGCCACTTTACACTTGCCTAGTGCATGGATAAAATTTTGTTGGTGCATGGAAAATGTTGGATGCTTAAAGCTTGATGCAGTGGTTGGTAAAATGGTATACATGAGTCTAAATGTATACACTCAAAACCATGGTTGGCAAAACTGTAGTAGGTGAGGGACCTCTGTATTGATAATGGGGTGCATTTTAAGATATCGAAATTCACAGATGTGTCGGGAAAGAATCTACAACAATTTATTGTCTGCAGCTTCAAATTTACAAAGATGAACTGATGGACTGGGTTAAGTGCATAGGTTTATGTATCAGTTGTAAAAACCAAAGAAGCAAGGTACAGTATGAATTCCATTGAAGTGCAAAAGGTAATTGAAGAAAAAGGACGTGGGCATGATCATATTGTCACCTAGAGTCAAATATACAGTGCGTAGAAGCAGTAAAAAGAGCAAACAAGATTCTTGGATTCATAGGTAGGGCTTTTAAATTTAAGCTCAGGAAAACTAACCTTACTCTTTATAATTCGTTGGTGTGTCCCTATAATGAATATTGAGTTCACTTTTGGTTACCCGACCTGAAAAAGAAACAAAATGGAGAGTACATTGTCAAGCTATCAAGATGATACCTGGACTGAGGAACAAATCTTTTGAGAGACATCTGAATTGCTTAGATTAATTAGCTTAGAAAAGAGTAGGGTATGAGATCATGTAACACATGTATTCAAAATTATCAAAGGCTTTGATGATCTCAACCTAACTAGCCTCTTAACGCTTGGTATATATGATATCACTTGTAATGATAATGGATACAGTCCCATAGGCCAATGTTTTATCTTGAATGAGGCAGATACTTTTTCTTCAACAAGATAATAAATGTTTGAATATTTCACCAGTTAGAGTTGTTGAAAGCTTTACTGTAGATATATTTAAGAGTAGGCTTGATGAATATTTCAAGTCCACAACTATCATTATTAGCTGCTTTGTCTTTCAAACAGTTTGCAGGTTTTTTCTTGAGTTAGATGTATGCCTTTCTACTTTTACCACACTAATCTGTGATTTTCTGAAATCTTTCTCCATCGTAAACAGCCTTGAAGGGAACCAGTGGTGTGTTGCTGTTTGAATTCCTTTGTAACCCCAAGTAGAAATTAAAAACTTACCCTTGCATTAGACCTAAGTGATGTTTACTCACAGATTTCCCCCTTCCCAGTAGAAATAGTAGAGACAAAACATACATGCTGAAATAATCCAAAAAATAACTAAACAGCCCACCTCCCTGCTCAGTCTTAAACACCATCCCGCTGGACATAACACGCATCTAAAACCATACACTGCTCAGACAAACACGGGTCATACTCTCTCATCTGTGCTCTTGACCTAACTCATTACTACCTAAATTTAGCAAGCTGTTTTAATATATTCATTTCATCACTTCAACTCTATAAGCAATGTTTCAACATATCCAAAGACCCTTCATGCCAAAGTACTTGGCAAGTACTATAAGAAGAGTACTTACAACTCAATTGCCATGCACTCTTTGTACAAAGATGCACACACATCACAACATAACCTGTAGTCCCATCCGGTGGATATGGCCGGCTTTCTGAGTGTTGCATGAGCCTCAGAAGGATAGAAGGGACACCTAGGGCAGGAAGAAAGTAATTACAACCAAGTCTTAGCCAGGTAATTTTTTATCGACCTTCCCTACGGGAAGATGAAGAGCTGGGTTGACTAAGGACCAGTTTCTGTGACCAGAATTTGAACCCCATGCGGACTCCAGCCCATGCGACCTGTTCATGTATCACAGTCATTGATGCTTACCGCTACACTGTAGAGGTCCATACTACTTAACAGATACAAATGGAGAATTAAAAGAAGTCAGGAGAAAGAAGTACAGACATGACATCAGGGGAAGGCCACTTAAGTTAACATATGACATTGAGATGTGTAGTCAAGATGTTCTTCAGTGGGCAGTCGAACTTGCCAAAAAAGAGAGGTTCAAAGGATTATTTATCAGAAGTGACAGACTAAGGGAAGAGAGAGGGAGCAATAATCAATGAGACCATTAAAAAAGATGAGAGGAATCAGATCAGGCCAAAGGAAGTGCAACACCCCCATAACAAGTTCAGGGAGGCCTGAACTAGTAAGTAGTATGTGCGTCAGGCTAAAAGTTGTCTGTGCAGATGCAGATGGCCTGGTGGTATATGTAAAGTAACTGGAATTCAATTATTGCATAAGTAATTACACTCCAGATATTGTGGGAGTGGTGGAGACGAAACTAACGAATGAACTAAAGTCCAACCTTATCTTCCTGCAGAGGTACACAGTAACAAGGAGAGACAGATAAGGTAAAGAATAGGGGATTAGCACTTTTTTAAGTGATTCTGTTAAATTCCAGGAAATATCAGTGGTTTCAGACAATACAGAATGGGTAAGATTAATATGGGAAGGAAGTGTACAGCCAATAATTTACAGCCCTCCAAGGAACTGCATTGACCCAGAAGTGTACATTGTGAACAGTAAAAGTACAATAAGGATGTTGCAGGATGTGGTGAAACACTCCCTCCATGGAGATAGTGAAATATTGGTTAAAAGAGATTTCAATTACAAGAATTACAGGGATTTACATAGAGATGTTCTCATAGAGACACAAATTCCTTAAAGGTTCAGGTACATCACTGAATTTCCAGCAACTGATGGTTCGGCACCTCCTTTAGTCCGGACAAAATTATGGGAGGAACTTGAAATTACCGCAGCCACCAGACTAGTTTAAAACTACTGGGCGGCCACAGATGGTGTTGTGTGTAGGGTGCGCTTATTTACATTTTTTACACTGCACTTGTTGGTGGTGATACCGCATTTCTGTGAGATTCTTAGCTTATTTTGCTTAAATTTAACCCTAGCTGTGGCTTCTAAGACATGTGAGAGTGTCACTCGTGGTGTCAAACGTAAACACCAGTCCATATCAATCCAAGATAAAGTAGTACTGTTGAAAAAATGGATTGTGGTGTTTTGGTGCATAAGCTGTGTGACATCTACAGCATTGGTTCATCAACTATTTATGATAAAGAAGAAAAGGGAGAAGATATTGAAATTCTATACAGACAGTGATTCCAAGAAGCAAATGACAATTAGAAAAACTATGGAAGATGGTAAGAGTACTGAGCATGATCGAGTGATGATGGAATGGTTTCAACAGCGTTGGAGTGATGGAGTGGACTTGTCAGGTAGCATGATCATGGACCAGGATAAGTTGTTCCATAAAGAATTTAGATTACAACATGAGCATGACTATAGTGAAGGATGACTTAGAGACTCAAGAAGTGTCATGGAATTTCCATGAATAAAGTGTGCGGAGAAAATCGGTCTGCAAACCATGAGGAGCTGCTGAGTATGTGGATGAATTTGCCAAACTCGTAGCTGATGAGCACCTCAGTCCAGAGCAGGTGTATAATGCAGATGAAACTGCATTATTTCATTTATTTATTTGATTTACATTTGATAATTGTTTAATTTAAATTTCTAGCAGTCCATGGTATACTTTAGACACATAGGAGATGTATAATTAGTGGGTTTGAGGTGTATTGATGAATTATTACTACATGACCACAGTTGGTCCGGCAAAATGGTTAATCTGGCAAGGCTTTGGAACCCAGAGTGCCAGAAAATCTGTAGTGTACCTGTACAATAAAAGCAAGGAGAGAATTTGAAGAGATAGGAGGAGGAGGTTTAGCCCTCCTAATGTGTGAAAGCATTAACTCAGAAAATAGACAAAGATGGCCCATTCAGACAATACATGGTGAGAACAGTAATTATAGAAAAGAAGTGCATAGTGGCACTGATATAAATTTTAACAATCTAGAACAAATATTAAATGACAACAAAGAGGGACTAGAACAAACATACAATAATCACAATAAAGTGCTCAAGCAATCAGGATGGTACATGAAGCAGTAAAATAAATACCTAAAAGAGATGGTAAAACACTGACAATGTAAGATTTCAATTACATGGAGATATACTGGGGTACTATAAATTCTTGTAGCGCCAGAGAGTTATGGAGAGACAATCTTCAATGTATGCAGAAAAATTGCTTATATTATAATGTCAAAGAGCATACTAAGGTCAGAGGGACTGATAAACTATTACAAGATCACATCTTTACACATATGGGTATGGATGTTCAGAAGATCATATATAATACACAAGTTGGAGGAAGTGGTCATGCAATGTATAAGTTTGATAATGTCGTATTTCCATTGGTGTACAATCATGTAAGTACTGTATATATGCACAACTTTAAATAATATGCTTCTTTTGGGTATGATGTAGCCCACTTAATATACTGTAAAGAGTGATGAGGACTAATGCATCCAAAATCTGATGCACATGAAAAATGAAATATCATCATGGTAAAACATTAATTAAATTCTTACCTTGAACTCTGTAGCAGAAGGGATCTGATGCATCACCATTTACAAAAAATTCATGTGATACTTGAGTAAAATCTGGTGGCATTTTCGCTCCAAAGCCAAGAACTGGGAAGTACTTGTCAGTGTCATAATCTTCAATTATCTCAACTACTGCTTTTAAGGCTTGAACATACTGGTTTGGAGATGATGGATTAATGAAATGCAAAGACTGGGGAGATCGAGGATCTCCATTTGATGCTGCAAGAATAAAGCATATTTAGTTGTATTCTTTTTCAATGTTTATGTTTGCATGTGTGTGTGTGTGTGTGTGTGTGTGTGTGTGTGTGTGTGTGTGTACCTACTTGCCTATGAATACCTATGATGAGATTTTGCCCATAGGCACAACTAAGTAGCACTAACCAAGAAGCTTACTTGATTGATAACAATGCTGCTCTCTCATGCCTTCCTTAACACAGTTGACAATCCAGGGTCCTTTTGGGACTGTTATTAGACATCTATCCAGGCTTCTATTTCCTGATATAGAGATCCATTCAGATGGGTCAAACACAAGGTTAACTTCCCCTTACAAAGGCCACATTCATCCAGCATATCAACTCTCAAGGTTTTCATATGTGAGTGCATGTACTGTTAAAGTTACCATCTTGGGATTTTCGTATCCTATTAGCATATACTGGCACATATCAAGTACTCCATGTAAGTTTAATGTTGGCTTTATTGCATATCAATGATTTTCATATGTATCGCTTGCTGGTGGTTGGACCTGTCATCTGTCCAATTTCGTCCTAGTCCACTCAGAGCAATGGCACATGGATATAACTTATGTGCCTGTCTTTGTTCAATTACTTTTGACACATTCTTAGCATTGTATTGTCTGTTATACACTGTGAAAACCTTTTTCTTTTTCAGGTAAGCAAGGTGTCACAGGCAAGTAAACACAACATAATATACATCCTAGCCTATGGGAAGGACATTCAGCTGAGTGGACTGTGGGCCAATCACCCCATCCAAGATTTGAACCCATGCAGGGCCAACCAGTGAGCACCGGAACAATGGCTGTTGATTTCATGAAGGCCACATGCATTCATCACAAGAAGCAGTGAATAAGCTGATTCTGTCAAAGAATTATAGCACTATCCGTCTGGATAAAGACCCTGTAGTGGTTTTATCATTGACTCTACAATGATATGTGAGAACAATATTTCTAAATTTATTGGCTTTTTTCTGTTCATTTTGAGTGGGGCATATATGTTATCATTTCTAGAATCAGTCACCTCTGCATATAAGAGATATGTACAGCAATTAATGCCTGATTTGGTATCCCATGCATTCTTCCCAGACATTACTTCCTAAATGTTTTTCAAATACCGTTCAGCATAGAAGGGACTCTTAGGGCAGGAGGGTAGGTAGGTAATTAATTACCTTTCTGTATATGGGGAGGGAGTTTTCCACTTGTGGGGCCTCATCTCTTGAACATTCTCCACCATCAGATAGCTTCTTGAATTCATATATACCCTGCATTAACTGTGTCTTCATTCAATCATTCTTTTCCATTCATCCACCACTCTTAATACAATGAAAATATTTTTTTACATCTTCATTAAAATGTTTCTTGCTTAAATTCAACCTATATACTCTGGTGGTCCTATCTCTACTTCTCTCAAACAACTATTCACTGTCAATGCCATCAGTCTGTTTTAAGAGCAAAAAAGCTGTGATCAGATCACCCCTCACTCCTCTCCCTCCCAAGATGGATAAATTTAAAACCTACAGCCTTTCCTTGTAGCTCAGTTCTCTTAATTCTGGTATTATCTTTGTTGCTCTCCACAAACAGATAAAAAGAATGGATTCATTGGCTCACATTCATTCTCTAGCTGTCAAGTGTAATGCACTGAAAGCAAAGCACCCCATCAACAGAAGGCCCTATAGACCTTTCCTTGGTTACTCCCAGCTGCTTGACATGCCTTGGTCCAGTCCTTTGACAGCACATTGTCCCTGTTTACAACATCACTCCAAATCACTCTATAATGTACATTCCTTACATCCTCCTACAAGTTCTGGCCCCCAAACACTTAAAATCTTATTTACTCTACCCTTCCGTCTCCAATTTGGTCTCCCCTTCTCCTTGTCCCCTCCACTTCTGATATATATCCTCTTAGTCAACTGCCCCTCACTCATTCTTTGCATATATTCAGACCATTTTTGCACACCTTCTTCAACTCTATCTCAACCATTCTTTTCTTACAACCACACATCTCAACTACCCTACCATTTTTTACTCAATCAACCCTCTTCTTATTACATATGCTGCATTGTCCTCATCATTATATTTCCAACACAATCACCCTCTTCCGTACATCCTCATCTTGACCCAATGCCCAGCATCCATACAACACCATCAGGACTACTGCACCTTCATACATGCCCATATTTGCCCTCCCAGGTAGTGACCTCTTTTCCTACACATTTCTCAATTCTCTCAGGACCTTCAACCCCTCACCCAACCTACGACTCACTTCAGCTCCCATGGTTCCATTAGTTTCCTCCAAGTTTTCTCCATTCAAGCTCAAACCACAACTAACCTGACTCTTTGCAAAGCTAAAATCACTTGTCATGAAACTCTTTACAAACACCCTGCATTTGCAACTCTATATCATACATGATTTAACTATTCTTCAAAGTATTCTCTCCATCTCCTTTCTGTATCTTACAACTTTCCCATTTACCCCCTTTATCAATGTTCCCATTTGCTTCTTGTTTTCTTACACTTTTAACTTCCTTCCAAAATAGTTTCTTGATTTACTGATACTTCCTCACTACAAATCTCATTTGATCCTCTTCTTCAGCTCCTGCACCAGCCTACTGACCTCGTCATTTTCTCATACATCTCCCAACCACTCACATTCCTTTCTTTCATGTCTTACCCATGCATCTCTCTCTTCTCTTTCACTGGCAACATAACATCCTCATACTAGCACTCACTACCCTTTCTCACATGCTTACCTCCTACATCTATATGCCATGCACTTCTGTCACATGCCAACCCTGCTTCCCTAAATACCTCATACCTCCCATTCTCCACCCACTACCTTCACTTTGTTTAGACTCATATTTTGCCATTCTATACTCAATCTCTCAAGGCAATTCTCCACACAAGTCTCTTTTCCAAGTTTATTCATTTTCAGTACCCTCTTCTCATCCACATCACTTCCTCTTTTCTGAAAATTTCTATACCCTTCAACATTACCTCCACCAGGTAATGATCAAACATCCCATCCGCTATCCCTCTCATCATATTCACATCTAAGAGTCTCTCTTTTGCATACCTATCATTTACTATCTAATCCATACTTGTGCATGCCCCTCATTTCAAAACAAGTACTCCTAATCATCAGTCCCTTTTCAACACACAACTCCATAAGCTGTTCACCATTTCCATTCACTTCACAGAATACCCCATACCCCCCCAATCATATCTTCAACTACTACAATACCTACCTTTGCATTCCAATAACCCATTAATATCATCCGATCTCTCTCATCAAAACTTCTGCCACTCTCACTCAGCTCCTTCCAAAACACTTGACTCTGTCATTTTTTTTGTGGCCAGATGCATTAGCACTAATGCTATCAGTTATGAAACTATTCACAGGCAGAACCTAATACCAATTACAACAGAAACATTACCAACAGTGATACCAGGTTTGACAGGAACAGTCTCTGATCTGGCTATTCTTTTGATCAGTCGATGTAATGCCACAAACAGTTGGAATAGAGGTAAGTAAAAGAGGGCACTACAATTAACATATATCAAAGAGAGATAAATCATTATTTGCAGATTTGATGTGGAATATGGGGATCAAGTGTGGTTTTGCCCTCAATATACCCAAAAAGAAGGAATCTAAGTCATGGTAGGCTATCTTAGAGTAAGAACCTTTCGTATCATCACTTAGCCAAATGAAAGCATTGTGTACTTCAAACTAGGTCAAGGAACTTAGGTTACTAATGGTGACACAGCTAACTGGAAACAGGCAATCTAGTATACAGTAGGTTAGCCTAAGATGACTAGCGTAGCCTACTACTGTAAGCATGGCAAAGCTTACCTGCACTAATTAGTAGATATTTCTCAGGATTCAAGAAAACATTTTCCCTCTATCTCATGAGGAATTTCATCTCTTTTGTATGTAATACTCATGTATTAGTTGATCCCCTACATTTTACCTAAAAATCTTGTCGAGAATTTGACATATGCACAAGTATATACAGAGTGGCTTTCCTTCTTTGAAATTCATATGTCTGAGCCTTATCTATTGCTTTTACTTTTCATAAACATATTTTCTAATAAAAAAGAGGGTTCTACAGTTATGTTGTGTTAATATAGTTAAAAGGCTCTAGCCAATAATGTTTTGGTTCTAACTCAAATGTAGCTTCCTATATGATACTGGCTCATAACTTTAATGTTTAGTCATGCAAAGATGTGTTTTAAGGTAGTATTTGTTCTACTGATCAATTTCTTCCTCTGCGTTCCTCTCGAAAATCTTTTCTTTACTTAATTCCTTGGTTCTTAATTCATGGCCTTAAAATTTGTTCCACTCCATTTATCTAAATGCCATATATCCACCGATCCTGGTGTTCTTTAGTTCTTGATGTACTATTCCTAGAATCTTCTTATGTTATTTGTTTTTACTGAATGATAAAAAACTACCTTTCTATCCTCACAAACATTTCTGAAAATTCCTGTACTAACAGCATATTTCTGTCTTCATTTGCCATTGTATGTGGAATAATCTGCCTCTGTCACCCCATTTGCAAATGTGATATTTGTCATAACTATTGTATATTTCAAGGTGAACAAACAGATCAAGGGAAGCAGGCAGAGAAAGGGACTAGTTACAGCAACTGTAATGGTGGAAGACTGTATGAAACAATATGGCTGAAAGATGCAGACTAGATTTCTACTGAATTCTTGACAAAAAGACATATTTCATTCTCAATAAAAATTTCACCGCTTTTCATTACTTTACAAAATCTTGAGAGGACTGACTGTATTTGATTACAAGAAAAAACAAACTAAATAGCAGATAAATAGTATCAAAAGGAAACACAGCTTAAATATCCAGTAAAAGGAATGGAGTTACTTTTAATATGCTTACCCTTCAGAGATAATCAAATCATACAAGTCATAAAATTTGACCCAACATAATTCAAATCTTCCCATAAAAATAACAGAAAATGATATGCTTAATCAAAATATATGATAATATGTCTTATCACTAAATTAGGTACAAACCTGTAAAATCAATGGCAATAAAGGCATGTATCTCCATGCCACCTTTAATGTAGTCAATGAAAGAGAAAACCTCACGAACATGAGCCTTGTTCACTATCACCCGCCCTGAGTTCCTGTAGCGCTTACCCTTCTTCTTCTGTGGATATTTAAAAAATAGAGAATCTCAAACATCAAATCATGAAGTCAATAATTTTATATAAAACTACTGTGCTCAAAACCTACCTGTCTACCTATATACATATCCATCTATCATTCTAACCTCAATGTGGGAATGTGTGAAGGAGTGTAAGAAAGTGAGCCTCAGACTGATGAGGGTAAAAAGAAAGTGGATTACAAGAGGTGGATGATTAATTATTGGTCTTTATTCACCTGGAAAAGTCAGGAGTAAAGAGAGAAGGCAAGTGTTTTGGGATAAGAAAAGCATGTTAACAATTGTGATGCAAAGGACATAGTGATAGTGACATTTAGCAGTGTGGCATTTGAGGGTATAACTGTAGGGCATGGAGCACCCACTGATAAAAATGAAAATGATGAATAGCTTGTGCAGTATGGATGTGCGGCATGGGCCTTAGAAAAATATGTAGAGAGAGTCAACATATTAAAAACAAATTAAGGACAACTAGTGATGTGAGGAAGGTTGATCAAATGATATAAGGTAAGAAAAATGTGTAGAAGTAACAAGATAGCTGTAGGTGTACATATAAAACTTGGATATATGGAGAGGAAAAGTGAAAGAAGGATGACAAGCAGATATACAGCAGAAGTGGAGGGAAATAGAAAAAGGAAGATACCAAGGAGGAAGTGCAAGGATGGAGAGAAAGATATTTAAAGTGTTCAGGGCCTGAACAGGCAAGAGGGTGGGAAGCACAGAAAAGACAAGAGTTAATTGCAAAAATGTAGCATGTAGTGGAGAACATGCTGACAGGGTTTGAACCAGGTTATAAGAAGCAGGCAAGGAAAAGACAGAAAGGTCTGCAGGGCTTTGGTTTCAGTGCTAATGTCAATGAACCTATTTCTTCATTTGATCCAGATATTACCTAACGGCACACTGACCCCGGTATACCATGTTGTTCCAATTCACTTTATTCTGAGCATGCCTTTCACCCTCCAGTATGTTCAGCCCCTATCCCTCAAAATCTTTTTCGCTCCATCCTTCTACCTCCAATTTGGTTTCCCACTTCTCTTTGTTCCCTCCATTCCTGACAAATATATCCCTTTCGTCAACCTTTCCTCACCATTGTCTCCATCTGTCCAATCCATTTCAACACACCCTCTTCTGTTCTCTCTACCACACTCTTTTTATCACTACACATCTCTCTTGCTCTTTCAATAACTTTATTGATCAAACCATCTCACACCACATATCGTCCTCAAACATTTCACATCCAACACATCCACTCTTCTCCATACAACCCTATCTATTGCCTATGAATCACAACCATATAACATTGCTGGAACTGCTATTCCTTCTAACATACCCATTTTTGCTCTCCGAGATAACATTCCCTCCTTCCACACATTCTTCATCGCTCCCAGAACCTTCGCCCTCTATCCCCACCCCATGACTCACTTCCATGGTTCCATTCGATGCCAAGTCCACTCCCAGATATCTAAAACACTTCACTTCCTCTAATTTTTCTCCATTAAAACTTACATCCCAATTAACTTGTTCCTCAACCTTACTGAACCTAATAACCTTGTTCTTATTCACATTTACTCTCGACTTTCTCCTTTCACACACTTTTCCAAACTCAGTCACCAACTTCTGCACTTTCTCACACAAATCAGCTACTAGAGCTGTATCATCTGCAAACAACAACTGACTCACTTCCCAGGCACTCTCATCCCCAACAGACTGCATACTTGCCCCTGTCTTCAAAACTCTTGCATTTACCTCCCTAACCATCCCCTCCATAAACAAATTAAACAACCATGGGGACATCACACACACATGCTGCTGACCGACATTCACTGGGAACCAATCACTCTCCTCTCTTCCTACTGGTACACATGCCTTAAATCCTTGGTAAAACCTTTTCACTGCTTCCAGCAACTTACCTCTCACGCCATATACTCTTACTTTCTTCCACAAAGCATCTCTATCAACCCTATCATATGCCTTCTCCAGATTTATAAATGCTACATACAAATCCATCTGTTTTTCTAAGTATTTCTCACACACATTCTTCAAAGCAAATACCTGATCCACACATCCTCTACCACTTCTGAAACCACACTGCTTTTCAGTTTGATGCTCTGTTTTGCTAAATCAGATTTTTTGTCTCTTCCCAAGCCTGCAAGACATACCTATGCACCCAGTAACTAACCTCTAACCTACCTCACCAGACCAGAGATGAACCTCTATCTCTCGGCCCTGCATATGTATGACTTCTAACCTTTATAAATCCATCTTGGATTCAGAGTCAATTTGTACACGGAGTCTTGTATGGCAAAAAAAAAAAAAAGTTATCACAAAAATGGTTAAGGTCAGGAGGAAATGACAGCTGGGGTTTCTTTGTGTCAGAATATAGAATATTCTAGTGATAGCTAGTATGGGTAGTAATATAGCTCCTATAAGACTATTTCCTAGTAGTTCTCTCTGAAAGGGTAGAAGACCAAATATTTTGGGGGGACCCATAAACAGTAGCAGAGGGAGTGTCTCCTCTGCATCCTGACCTAAGGCCTCAGGAGTCAGTCTGACTGGTTTGACATTTTCATAGACATCTGTTTCAGTGTCACAGGTCCAGGAACCACAGAACCATCCTCATGCTAGCCATCAGGAAGACGTTCCACAGGTACATCGAAAAATTATCAAGGCCCCCCAAAGTGATTCTTCTCACATATGTGCCTGTATTGTATCGACAAGACGACACAAAAAAAGGTTTATTTATCATCGAGAATGCCACTGAAGCTAATAAGAGCACTATGCGCAGTGCACTCACATTAAATGTTTGAAGTTCTGTTTTAGGTGGTCACACATTGCTCTTATCCAATGATCACCTCAACCATGTCAATCTTGGATGCAGCCAAGACTGCTGTTAAAGTTTGTCTATGTGTGAGAGAGGCAAATCCTGAAATATAATTCTTTAAAATTATGTTGAAGCTCAAATTTGGAAAAAAGTCGAGTAGCCATATAGTAGTACCTTGTCATTTGGGGATCTTTGGTATGATATTCTCCATTCAGTTGACCAGTGACAAGCTTAGAG
>JAUUDY010625782.1:0-10080 GCA_032361765.1 Panulirus inflatus | reverse complement strand
GGAAATATGCCCTTTTGAAGCCCTCAGAGATTGCACACTTCACCCATGAAGATATGGAATTGTGTTGCCTGAAAGAGCTCTGAAAGCTTTAAAAAATTTCACCATCTTGTGAAGCCCTTGAACTTGTGTTGAGTTCATTAGCACCAGGAAAAAAGTGCTTCAAAATTCCTTTACAAATTTTTTTCTCTAAGTGAGCAATTCTAGTGATATCAAGAAGTGAGCCAAGTGGAGTGGATCAATAAGACATCAGGAGATGAAGAAGGAAGGGTAGAGTGAATTTATTGCCACTTTGGTCTAACTGGACTGGGGTTTTTGAATTTCTGTTTGAGGGGGATTTATCTGGATCATTTTATCCTTCAGTGGACGGTTTTGATCCTCACATGGATGTAAATTCATTATTCAAGAAAGGTAGTATTGATTTACTCGAGCTAGATATGATTGTAACCGTAAGAATGAATATGTTGAATCATCCAGTGGCTCTCCAACATATGTGCACATGTCAGATGTCTTTGAAGATTTATTTTGATAATTACATTTCATTAATTCATTCATTCTTTAATTTATAATGTAAACTTATTCTTTATTGTTTTGCACACACATTGGTACCTGACAGTTCTCCCTGTATGCAGGACAAAGGTATCACAGTTCTTGCTGGTACCATCCTCAGCACATTCAGTATAGAATGGATAGCTTTTACATTTTTACTTTCCAACATGGCAGCTAAATATGAATGCCTTTTACCATACCTTGTTTATGACATGCTAATGATTTCTTTGTGGGACATACTCTTACGATATAAACCCCACCTTACTAATTTCATTCTTATTAGTTTGAAAAATTGGTAGGGCGAGGATTTTTTTTTTTATCATTCTGAAATTAATTTACAGTTGAATTTTATCTTTAGTATGAGGCTTTTGATTGATACAGGGTATCACACTGACTGCAACTTTTCTTCTTCTTTTTTCTTAGCTTTGAAAGCAGATAGAAAACGCCTGAAAGCTGAGAAGTTTGACTTGTTGAACCAGATGAAGCAGTTGTATGCAACACTAGAAGATAAAGAAAAAGAATTACGGGACTTCATTCGGAATTATGAGCAGGTATGCTAAGAATAATGATTTCCAGTAGTAGCAGAATGTAAAGAATTTGTATTAAAGGAGGAAAGTATCCATAGTAAAGGCAAATTGTAACTATTACCCATGTCATCACTTGCAGGCTATACGGTAGGTATGGTGGCATCAGCAGCAGATATGCAAGATTGGTATCAGATAACTTGTGAATATATTTGGAAAGAAAGGATTTAGTCAGTAATTTGCAGTATTCCTTGTTTTGTAATAGTACCTCAGTACCATGGAACATCAGTTGAGAAACAGATTCTTCACAGTGATAGATTTAGGTGAATTTTGGACCAGGAAATCTAAATAGTTCATCTTATATCACAGGTAAACCTTCTGTCTTTGTAGCTAATGCTTTGTTTGCTATAGTGAAGGAGGAAAGCCTTAATTAAGAGATTCTTCTGATCTTCCTGTTACTGCACATCTCCATACACTTCTCCATGATAAAACATCTATCCAATCATTTCCTCACTCCTTCCGTACTTTTAAGTATTCCTTTACCTCATTTGCCCTTCACCTCACTCAAACCTCATTTGCCCTTCACCTCATTCACATTAACTCTTCTCATTTTTATCCTTACTGTAAGTCTAAACTATCTGATAACTCCAACTTTTACTTTATAAACAACAAATTTTTCTCTTGTATATCACTCAATGTGGAAATATTTTCAGTTCATTCTCCATAGCTTATAACCTAATTTTAAGAAGTCATGCTTGGTATTTAGTTTCATGGTTGTTCTATTTTCCATACACTTTTGTCACAAATACCCACCGGACAGGTTGAACCATGCATTCTAACAAAAGTTGCATCATCAGTCTCTTGTAAACAGCAATCTCTTCATGTACTTTATGTTCTTTTCAATATACTCTCCATTCTTTTATCTTCACTAGGTATGTTTGATGGAGATGCTTTATAGATATGATATGGGAGGAAAGCTGCTAGAAGTAGTGAGATTTTATCAAGAGTGTAAGGCATGTGTACAGTTAGGAAGAGAGGAGACTAAGTGGATCCAAGTGAAGGTTGGTCTGCAGCAGAGATGCGTGACATCAACATGGGTGTATAGTCAATGTATGGATGGTGAGGGAGGTAAATGTGAGAGTCTTGGAGAGGGCCAAGTATGCTGTTTGTATGGGATGAGTGCCTGGGAAGTGAGTCAGTTGTTGTTTGCAGATGATACAGTTCTGGTGGCAGATTCAGTTGAAAAACTGCAGAAGTTGGTGACTGAGTTTGGAAGAGTGTGTGTGAAAGGAGGAAGGTGAGAGTAAGTGTGAAAAAAGAGAAGGTTATTAGATTTAGCAAGATTGAGGGACAGGTTAGTTAGGTGTGAGTTTGAATGGAGAAAATTTGCAGAAGGTGAAGTGTTTTAGATACCTAAGAGTGGATGTGACAGAGAATGGAATCATGGATGCAGAAGTGCATCATAGGTTGGGGGAGGAGATGAAGGTTTTAGAAGCGCTGAAGAATTTGTAGAGAGATCATTATCTGGGAGGGCAAAATTGGGTATGTTTGAAGGTAGTCCCATTGATAGTATATGGATGCAAGGCATGGGTTATAGATGAGGATGTGCAGAGGAGATTGATTGTGTTAGATATGAAATGTTTGAGAACAATATGTGGTGTGAAGTGGTTTGATCAAGTAAAGAATAAAATGGCAAGAGAGAGGTATGGTAATAAAGTGATTATGGGTGTGCTGATGTGGTTTGAACATATGGAAAGATGAATGAGGAGAAGTTCACAAAGGGTACAAGGAAGGGGAAAGCCAAATTGGAGACGAAAGGATGGAGTCCCATGACAACAGGTATTATCTTTTTATATACTGTTGCTTATCCAGCCTTTGGAAGGTGTCATTAGCAGCAGATGAACAGTTGCTTCATTTGCACACATGCTGTAATACATAATTTTCCAAAAACAGAGTCCACCATTCACAACCAAGCCCTGTTGACTTTTCCATGGGTTACCTTGACTGCTTCATGTTCCCTAATTCAACCCATCAACAGCACTTCAATGTATCTGTTCCTTCTGCTTTACTGCACTTCATCTTACACAAGGCATTGACTACCTTCATGTTTTTCACCAAACCTTTTACCAGGACTCTCTCACTCTGCTTGCCACTTCACCTTAAACACATCACATCTGCCAGCATATTATCTGACATTCAACAGCCTCCATCCCTCTCCTTCACATTTTCATATCTTCCCTGCCTGCTTCTTCCCTCACTTTTTCTCCCATTTGTTATCTTGTTCTTCTCACACTGCTCACCTTGTTCCAAAACATTTTCTCATTCATTGATACTCTCTCATCTCATCTCCCATATACTCTCGTTTTCAGCCTCGTACTTTACTTTTGACCTCCTGCTTTTTCTTGCATATCTCCCAAACATTCACACTCTTACCTTGCCGAATCTGCCTATTCTCCTCTCTTCTCTTTTTACTAGGTTTTTATTTCTTCATTCCATCACTCACACACTTTGTGGATTTTAATTTGATTTAAACATCCTGCCAGTATGCAAACTCATACTGTGCAAAGGATACATTCATGAATATAGGTAGATTGGTTGGTTATATATTTGGTTATTGATTAAAAGCAGTCTAAATTAATTCTTCTGAAGATTATCAACATTTTACATGACTGTTATTTAATGCACATTTCAGTCAGTATCATGTTACCTTTATCTGAGACAGTAAGTGATATGATTTTTTTTGTGCTGTTTATCAGATGCATGTCAATGCAGGCAATTAGATGAACAAGAGTACTGTAAACATAACAAGCATAATGAATTACCAGGGTGCATATCGCACATTCAAGAGAGTAATCTTATCTTGAATTAATTCGTATAAGTTGTGACAAGAGATAGTATATGAATGGGGATCTAAGGCGAAATGGGAAGAACTTAATATCATATCGTATAAATTTTCCCATATATATTTTTATACAGGAAATCCAGTCAGGAAAAACAAACTGATTATATTACATTATTTACTTACCTTGTTTGCTGTTGAGAGGAAGGTCTCACTGGGATGGAGTTATGATAGTACATCCTTCAGCTCATCATTGAAGGATTCCCTTCCAGACAGTTTAAGACACATGCTCATCCCCTCCAGGCAACCTAATAGACACTTGCTATTCCCCTTCAGGCAACCTAACAGACGCTTGCTATTCCCCTCCAAGCAACCTAACAGACATTTGCTGTTCCCATCCAGGCAGCCTAACAGACACTTGCTATTCCCATCTAGGCAGTCTAACAGACACTGGCTATTCCCTTCTAGGCAAACTAACAGACATTAGGCAAATTAACAGACACTTTCCATTCTCCTTCAAGCAGCCTAACAGACACATGCTATTTGCCTCCAGGCAACCTAACAGACATTTGCTGTTCCTCCAAGCAATTTAACAGACACTTACTATACATATTTACTTGCTATACATATTTTTAACCCTTTAAGTGCTGTCCACAGACTTACGATATATATTTTCCTGGGAAATGACAAAGCTCTTATTCATTGGTTCTCAAATTTCCCACACATGTTTGAATAGGCTGGTTCTTTCTAATGGCATATATTGTTGCCATATTTCATGCACATCACTAATTAGTCCCAAGACCTCTGTCACCCATAGAATACCATGGTGAAATGAGGTCTTACTTGTGCTTTCAGTAAGGACTGAATTTTCATCAAGAGAGTAAGGCTTGTGTATGAGAAATAAGAGAGAAGGGTAAGTGGTTTCAGGTGAAGGTGGGTCTTTGGCATGTGTGTATGATATTACCGTGGTTGTTCAGTCTGTTTATCGATGTGGTGGTGAATGAGATCAATGTAAAGATCATAGTGAGAGAGGGATGGGCCTGCAGTTTGTTGGGAGGATGGGAAGTGAGTTACAATTTACTGATAACACAGTAAGTGAGAAAATGCAAAAGCTGGTTTCCGAGTTTGGAAGAGTGTGCGAAAGGAGAAAGGTGAGAGTTCTTGTAAATGAGTTTGTTAAGTTTAACAGGGGAAAGAGACAGGTCATTTGGAGAGTTAATGTGAATTGCAAGAATCTTAAGAAAGTAGGATGTTTCAGATACCTGGGAGTGGATATAGCAGATTATAGAACTGTGGAAGATGAAGTAAGCCATACAGTGGGTTAGGGGGCAAAAGTGTGTGGAAAGAGAGGTCATTGTCCGTGAGGGTAAAGGTGGTTATGTTTGATGGTATAGTAGTCCTGATGGTGTTGTATGGATGCAGGGGCCATTGGTGAAAAAGTGTGGAAGAGATTGGATGCATTGGAATTCAAATGTTTGAGGACAGTATGTGGTGTAAAGTGGGTTGACTAAGTAAATGATAGGATAAGAGAGAGGTAAGATGATGTATGAGAGAGCTGAAGAGAGTGTTCTGAAATGACTTAGACATATGGACATGATGAGTGGGGAGAGGATGACTAAGAGGATTTACACAACAGAAGTAGAAGGAACAAGTAGAAGGGGGAACTGATGAGGAGTTGGAAGGAATGGTGAAAGATGCTTTGAGGGCTTGGTGCCTGAATATGCAGGAAGGTTTGAGGCTGGCATGGGAAAGAGCGAATTAGAGCGCTGTGATATGCAAGGCATGATGTGCTGTCAGTGGGCAAAACCAGGACATATGAAGTGGTCAGGGGAATCCATGGTAAGTTATGTAGGGCCCTGATTTTGGTGTATGATACATGACTGCTAGAGAGTGGATGTGTGTGATTGAGGCCATTCTTTTACAGTTCCTGTTACTCCCTCTTGATGAAGGAAATGGCATACAAGTATAAGCAAAATTCCAAACCACATGTAAATTGGCCAGTGTTTTCAAGCAAAATGTATAGGTACCATGAGTTATATGCAACTCTAATTATCCCCTGGACAACTCTAGAAACCTCACAGTTACCCATAGATAATCTTGGTAGGAAGAGGTCACATACCACCAAGCAAAGGCTGACGTGTGGGTTGCAGGGTATGCACTGGATCTAAAAATGGCATCAGCACAGTTAGATCACGGGGCTCCCCAACTGTTGCAATAGGCATCCAGTGGAAAGTTATGGATGATTTTTATGATAATCATTATATAATATGTGTGTCACTAGACTGTAAAATTGCTACCAGCTTTTACGCTTTTCGTGTCTTGGGAGGGGTGGGTAAAAGGTTATCATATATCTGTTTTAGCTACTTGAATGTTATCCATGATAATGAGATTGTTGGATGCTCCTTAACAGATAATTGTTTTACTGATTGATTGAAATGATTCAGTTAGCACCACTCTATGATACTTTGCAGTTATTGATTAACAAGTGTCAGACATTAGTGGTTGAAGATAGATACCCCATACAATAGAATCAGTTTCCCTCAAATATCTCCCAGGTGAAATATATATTTGTCTGCCTTGATGGCTGTTCATAGTTTTGTCAAAAGTTTTATCTGTCTTAACACAACTGATAAGTTGAGAAGTGTTGATATGAATCAACAATTAAGAACATTTAGTGCCTCAGTTGATACCATGATTTTTAGATTTTCTTCTTGTAAGTTTGATGTTGAACTGAAACTTTTTGATTAAGTGTGTTAGACTGCTTGGTCACACTGATAAACAGTATTTATGAACAGACTTGGATCAAATAGAATGACATGTTTTAGTAAATGTTGCAATTCTGCTGATGTATTGGACCTTGGTTGCCATTCCCTGCATGAAGCCAATGTTGACATTTACTGCGTATATGAGGTGTCTAATATTTTATGAAGACATTCAGTCATTAGCTTATTGCAGTAGATTAGAACATCATTATTCATATTGTACTGTGGTCCTTTTATCTCTTCATCTCTCATCTCTATGCTCTTATTTTCACAAAAGGTTATATGGAAATATACGTACCTAATATTTATTAGTCAGTGTGTAAATTTTGGATTTCTACAGATTTTAGAAGTACATATACCATAACCTTAATAGAGTGTTTTGTATACCTAATTCAGGTATATAATGCTATCTGTTTGCACTAAGTGTAAATACTGAGCACCCATCACTGAACACTGGGGTCACAATATGTGATTTTTCATTATAGCTGAATGTCACTGTATAAGTGATTGAAACTCATGTCATAAGGGCAGTTACATTTCAACCTAATTCTCAAGTATGACTTATGCTCAAAACAGCTTACCATTAGTATAACAGACTCCATCATGATATAACTTAGATTCAGCAACTGTTGCCATTTTGCTGGTAAATCAGGCAATATTTAATGACTATAACAGACTGTTGGTGATGAGGCATTGAGATAGGTGGTGGTGGAGTGGAATGGGGTAGAATGAATGGTTTGTCAAGCTTTCCAAAGTAAGTTTATCCATTTCAGTGTGTGATATTTATGTATTTTGATGTTTTTGGCCGTTTTAAATTTTTCAAATTAGGTAGATCTCACTTTTATGACACATTAAGAATATGAAAATTGTGTTCGTAATTAAGTGACCATCACTGACTGGAATATGGTAGGAATCTAATGCTTTGATATTATCATATACAGCTTATTAACTGAAAGACCTTTTAAGTTATGCATATAGTTCATTGCTAATTGAAAAGAATATAAGTTTTCTTCAGATCTTTTGCTATTGCAAAAACTTAATGACATTCTACAAATTTCTATCCTAATTATCAGATATTGCTTTCACAAAACATTGCTCTGTGAAGAGTCATTTTGTGGGGATTGCCTTTATGTGCAAAGTGAAATATTTGATAAGTGTTTACTAGAATAACTTGCTGGAAACTCAGTCTCTTAAACTCAGTCTCTTAACTCCTGACAATCTTGAATGTGCTGGACTGTGGCTAATGGAAGTTTACAGATTTTATAAACACAGTTTTTTTTTTAGTATTCTGTATGTGTTGGCTAAATATAAAAGTGAATTTTATCAATACAGAATCACAACTACGGTACTTTTTTGAGTGCCTGTTGTTCAGAGATTTATTATTTTTTTCATATTAATTTCATTTTTTTTTATGTGTACTTCATCACATTTTTTTACCTCATTTTATGTTTCACCTTTATCAGTGTGTGTCTTAGTTGGTCAGGAGACAGTGAAATGATGTCCCATGGTTTTCTCTTCCATCTAAGTGAAAAGCAAGTCCCAAGTGTGGATGAGAACTTGTCAATTCATACACAGTCATTTTTGATGTGGATTGTAGTTCTTAGTTTCCCCACTTGAGGGAAGGATAATGATTGAAAGTAGTAACTGTCTTTTACATTTTGTATGTCAAACATGAGTGCCAATATAAAGGAGTGGCTGCCATTCTCAGTGCTTCAGTGAACAAGAGGACTAAAACATTCCACCTTCTGACCACTGCATGATACTTATGCTATTCATCTGTTAAAAGAATAGATGCAGCTCTAGTGAAAACATGTTAACCAGAGCACTGTGAAGAATGAGCAAGAGCTACCTAGTAATCATTATTTCATTATGGTTGAATGGTCTTATTTTATTGTGCCAGTTTTATAACAAGCAGTATGTTCTTGTTATCACTGTTGTAGTGACAATAAAAAGATGTGTGTATCCTGCTTATGAAACACAAATTAGTTCTTTATGGCTAATGTCTCACACAGATCCCCTCCCCCCAGCCATCCCCTTTCTATGGCACATTCACACTCACGGGTGGCTTTTTTTAAATATGTTGCAATGACACTTATAAGGAAAGATTTTTAGACCCACACTGCCATCAAGAAATTGTGGGTACATATTAGTCTGAGAATTTTCTCAAGTTTCTGCCAACATTCAGAAAGGCTCAGGACGGTTTCACAGTAATATGTTAAAGTTTCAGCATGATACATGCCAAGCTACTGCTGCAGCATCATGAGAAGATTCAGCTGGTGTTGTGTTGAAAATTTCATGAGTCCTCAACCGAAGGCCACATTACGTAGATGCATGTGGTGCAGATGATCAGAGTGCTTCATGCTTTCCCAACAAATAAATGTCTGCCTACAGTTTATGCCCTAGATCTGAATAGGCTTCTTGTGAACCTCAAACACTGAGAGTGATATGAACTAGTAAATATGGTCAGTCAGCATAACCCTGTTATCTTCATCCAATCTGTCCTTTTATCAGAACCAAATGCAGTGAAATTGTGAAGAAGACATCAAGTGCTACTAACCATGATACAGATTACAAACCCACTCTGCTGAGGAAATCTTCTCAGCCACCTGGCATCCTCCATCCAACAAATTGTCCTCCTTCTATCTGTGAACTATGCTGTAAACCACAGAAACGCAGAGAGGCAGCTACTGTGTTTTTCATCTCGGCCCACTATTGTTTATCCTTTTTGAAATTCATACTTCAAATCCATCTTCTGTGGTGCCAAAACCTGGTGTGAAAAATTGAAGACAGTAATCATCACTGAAACAAAGTTAAGAATCAGCACAATAGCAGTTATCTGCATGGTTTCTCAAGTCAGGAATTGCTGTATCATTGTTTAGAGACTGCTTAGAGATATGGCAGTTAAAATCATGAAGCACTTTGTTCAGCAATTCTCTAAGAATAGATTTTCTGCAATCAAGAAAGATAACTTAATATTCCTGACCAGCTTCCTGTACTGTCTCATGGAAATATTGCTCAGATTTGATGGGCTGATTATAGAGTCCAAGTATATTGCTCTCATTTGACTCGGTAGACAAATTAGCCACCATAGTGCTGGCTGAAAGATTCATCTTTTACAGTACTTCAATTCACCTGAATCTTTAATTGAAGAAAACATCACAAATAGAAGAGGCTAATATATATTTACCTTTTCTTATTATTATTACCATACTTGATCGCTATTTCCCGCATCAGCGAGATAGTGCCAGGAAACAGATGAAGAATGGCCCATCTGTTCATATACACACACACACGCAGTGGTGTGTGATGTCTCCATGGTTGTTTAATTTGTATATGGATGGGGTTGTTAGGGAGGTGAATGCAAGAGTTTTGGAAAGAGGGGCAAGTATGCAGTCTGTTGTGGATGAGA
>JAUUDY010625564.1:265-16898 GCA_032361765.1 Panulirus inflatus | reverse complement strand
GAGAGAGAGAGAGAGAGAGAGAGAGAGAAATACTCGAGACTTCACGTACCAGCTCGTCATGAGAGATGAATCAGCTTTGGAACTCTCTACCTCCATGTGTTCTTTCTAACAACTGTGATCTGGCCCTTTTTAAGAGAGTGTTTTCGTTTCCTCAGAAATTTGGAAGATTTTTTTCCTCTTCTTATTATTCCATTCTTTCATTTACCCTCCTCACTTTTCAATTAAGGCCCGACCTTAATATGGACTCTTTCCGTGACCACAACGTCAAACATAGGAAAAAAGAATTCAGCTTAAGATACTCTAACATAGCTACTGGGGGACTCATGACGTCAGGGTAGCGATAGCAACATAGCATAACCCAGCACACGATCTATTACCGCGCCTTCGTTACGATAATGACATCAACAACAGAAACAGTATCATTTCCCTCAAACATGCAGAACAGTCATTGTCATAACATTTTCATGACATTCTATCCACTACAACTTTGCGTGATACTGAGTAACTTATACTGATATCAAAACGCACAATAAACACACAATCTTTTCTTTACGTCTGTTAATTACAAGAGAAGAGATTGTTACACTGATCAGTATTATCTAAGCGGCAAAGGAAATACAAAGTATTAGAAAGGTTCCGTGTAATATCACAAAGTTCCTCTTATACAGAACTATATATAAAAAGTTGGCATTACTGTGTCGCAATCTCCAGCAACAGAAACGTCATGGTTCTAATTCATGAGCGTGCATGGAATAACAGTAATTACAACAGTAAACCTGGTAATGTAATAATTCCTTGATTACATGATAATTATGACATACATAAACAAGAAGGAAGAATATTACAGCTGAGTTTTAGGAGGAAAAATTACTGTATTTAATGGCATGCACCAAGATTTACGGTGCATTATTACAAACATGTACTGCGATGTACATGTTACATTACTGTGATAAATGCCATGCACACGATGCGCATGTTGCATTACTGTAATGAATGGCATGAGCCAAAAATAGCATTTTGTATTACTGTAATGACTACCATGTGCCACTATGTGCATGTTATATTACCGTAATCAATGACATGTACTAAGAATGGCATATTGTATTACTGTAATGACTGCCATGTACCACGATACGCATGTTGCACTACTGTAATCAATGGCATGTACCAGAATACAAAAGTTGCATCACTGTAATTACTGGCGTGTACTAGGATGTGCTTGTTGCTTTTCTGTAATAACTTGCATGTACTAAGATGCGCATCTTGCATCACTGTAATGGATTGTACCAAGAGACGCAATACATCATTGTAATGACTGGCTTGTACCAGGATGTGAATGTCGCTTTACTGTAATCACTGACACATGGCATGCAAGTTGTTTTACTGTAATTACTGACATGTATCATGACATGCACTTTTACTATGATTACAAGCGTCTGGGTTATACATGTTATATTACTGTAATCATTGGCACGTACCAGACAATGAATGTTGCATTACAATAATCAATAACGTATATCACGATGAGCACGTTGCAATACTCTCATTTCTTTTATCTACATTAATAACTCTACTTGGGTACCTTTCTGAAGGACCTCGTTTCCAGAGGTTCCTGTGGCCAAAGGCTGCACTACTCCCAGCTGCGGGGAAATGTAGATTCCTTTGGAGTGAAAAGTTCTTTGACGTGGCTTTGTGCCCAATAATGCAGTCTAGCCAGAAAAACTTCACTCGGTGTAACCTCATGCAGGCAGAGTCCGGGAACACCAAATGTTGTGATCGTTATCATTTACTGTAATATTCTTGTTGCAATATTGTAATTATTGAAATACAATAAGACGTGCATATTGAAATTTTGTAATTATTAGTTTATATCAAGATATACCTGATGTAATAATTCAATTATCGGGATAATCAGTACATGCATGCTGGAATTTGTTAAAAATCTGCACCGTTTTTGTAACTATGACAATACAGACTACTTAAGAATGGGGTCCCAAAAGGGTAACACTCCAGCTCCGTACTGAGGAAACAGAAGAAGGGGTCAAGCGAGGAGTGCTCATCCTCCTCGAAAGCTCACATTAGAGTGTCTCAGATTGTGTGCATGTAACCAAGATGAGAAGAGAGGACAGATAAGTAGTATGGAAAGAAACCTGGATGTTCTGGCTTTAAGCGGAAAGAAGCTCAAGGTAAAGGGGAAGTGTGGTTTGGAAATGCTTCGGGAGTAAAGTCAGCAGGGGTTGCTGAGAGGGCAAGAGCTAAGGAAGGTCTTGCACTACTCCTGAAATAGAAGTTGTGGGAATGTGTGACGGAGTGTAAGGAATTGAGTCCTAGATTGATGTGGGAAAAACCGAAAGAGGATGGCGAGAGATGAGTGATTGTTCTTGCTTATGCACCTGGCCATGAAAAGAAAGACCAAGAGAGGCAAGTATTTTGGAAGCAGGTGAGAGAGTGTGTCAGCAGTTTTGATGTAAGAAACTAGGTATTAGTGATGAGTGATTTAAATGTGAAGATAAGTAATGTGGTAGTTGAGGGTATAATCATGGCACATATGATATTCCAGTTGAGGGAATAATCATGGGACATAAGATATTCAGTATTATGAATGTAAACAATGAACACCTTGAGGAGTTGTGTCCTGAAAAGGGACTAGTGATTGGAAATACCTGGTTTAAAAAAGATATGTATGTGAGTCGGAGAGATAGTCAGTGGGCATTATTATTGGATCACATATCAATTGATAGTTGTGTAGAAGAGACACTTTTGGATGTAAATATACTGAGACAGGCAGCAGCTGGGATGTTTGATCACTATCTTGTGAAAGAAAATGTGAGAATTTTTAGAGGTATTAGGAAAAGAGGAAACAATATTGGTGAGAAGAGACTGGTGAAAGTAAATGAGCTTGGAAAATAAAGTTTTGTGAAGATATATAAAGAGAGACTGAGAGTAGAAGGCAAAAGCTGCGAGTACATGAAGCAAGGGGAATGGGTGAGGAATGGAAGGTATTTAGGGAAGCAGTGCTGGCATGTGCAAGAGATGTATTAGGCATGCAAATGGTGGGAGGTAGGCAGATCAGAAAGGGTAGTTAGTGGTGGGATGATGCAAAGTTGATAGTGAGAGAGAAAAGAGAGGTGTTTGGGCAGTACTTACAGGAAAGGAGTGCAAATGATTGGGGGATGTAAAAGGGAAAGCAGTAGGAGGTTAAGAGAAAGGTGCAGGGAATGAAACAGGGTAAATTATAGTGGGGTGAGTGAGTATCAGTAAACTTTATGGAGAATATGTTCTGGAAAGAGGTAAATAATGTGCAGAAGACAAGAAAACAACTGGGAACATCAGTAAAGGGGGAAAAAGGAAAGTGATAACAGGTAGTGACGACATGACTAGTAGGTGGAGTGAGTATTTTGAAGGATTGTTTAATATGTTTGATGATGTATTGTCAGATGTACGGTGTTTTGGTTGGGGTTGTGTGCAAAAAGAGAGTCAGAAAAAGTGGTTTGGTGAAGAGAGAAGGAGGTGAAAGCCTTGTGGAAGATGAAATCAGGCAATGTGGAAGGTTTGGGTGGTACTGCAGTTGAATTAATCAAGAAAGGGGATGACTGTGTTGTTGATTGGTTGGTAAGGATATTCAATGTATGTATATACTGAGGGAGATAAATCCCAGGATCTTGGATAAATGGGTGTGCAAGTGTGCAGACTTTTGGGGGTGGAAGGACTGGGAGATGAGTCATTTGTTGTTAGTTGATGATACTGTGCTTGTGGTGCATTCAAGTGAGAACCCACAAAGTTGGTGACTGAGTTTGTGAGAGTGTATGAAAGGAAAAAGTTTGAGAATGTATATGATTAAAAGCAAGGTTATTAGGTTTAATAGCACAGAGAGGCAGTTATTTTCTTTTCTTTTTTGGTTGTGAGTTTGAATGGTGAAAACTTGGAGAAAGTGAAGTATTTCAGATACTTGAAAATGGACATGGCAATAAATGGAACCATGGGAGCAAAGGTGAGTCATAGGGTGAGTGAAGGGGGCAAAGGTCTTGAAAGCATTGAGGAATGTGTGAAAAAGAGTTCACTCTCTTGGAAGGCAAAAATTTTTAGATTTGAAGGTATGAGAGTCCCAATGATATTGTAAGGATGCATGGCATGGGCTATAGATGAGGATGTACAGAAGAGAGTGAATACATTGGAAGTGAAATAGCTGAGGACAATGTGTGGTGTAAGGAGGTTGTTTGAGTAAGAAATGATAGGGTAAGAAGGTGTGGTAATAAGAAGAGCATGTTTGAAAGAGCTGAAGAAGGTGTGCTGAAATTATTTAGATGTACAAAGAGAAGGGGTGAGATGTTGACAAAGGGAATATGTGTGTTAAAAGTAGATGGGACAAGAAGGAGGTAAGGCCATATTGGAGATGGGCTTGATTACACATAACAGGTAGATAATGGATGCGAATGAATGAGGCCTTTTCTTCATCTGTTTCTGGGACTGCTTTGATAATGCATGAAACAAGTATGAAGGAAAGAAGAAAATAATGATGATGGTAATAATAATGATCATAAATGATTCATAAATTTGTTTATTCATCTCCTCAGTATTTTTCTATGTATTCACTTTACTACTTCACTGAAGATATTTGTTGTGACATGACTCACTCTGATTCAGGTACTTTCTCCTGGCTTGGATCTGCTTCTTATGGTTAGGCTTTTCTCTCATTACAAGTACATATTCCATCTCAAAGATCACAAGTACCTCATTCTCTCCATTATTATATCTAAAAATTATATCTATCCTTGTTGGCCTGTAACTACCTCAGGCCCCAGTGAACTCCATGATATGCTGGCACACCGAATTCTCCAGTACCCTTTTAGGAACTCAATCGCCATCTTGTGTCACCCCAATGCAGGTCCAAGTTTGACATGTGTATTTCCTTGTATTATAGTTGATTTCCATATGGGAGGATTGTAGTAAGGTAATGTAGCTGAAAATTGGATAGACACAATGGTTATATAAAAGATAAGTTATAAGAAATGGAAGTAATAATAAGTTTGCATTGTACAGTAAGGTCTGGAGCTAATTATGGAAAGAATCATGAAAATTCAAATGGCACATTGAAAAAGGAGTAAGGAAGATTTACTGTAGAATATTTTTTTCCCTGAGATCTGCACTATGAAATGATTCTCTAGAAACATACAAAATAAGAGTGTGTGCAAAGCATTTATTGACTCGAGGTCAAGTAGACAAAGTAGTGTCAAGTGTATGAAGAGTGTGTTGTAAGAGAGGAAAGTATGTGAAACAGAGAAAACCACAAAAATGAGTGCATTATGTGTTTTGGACAATAGTTAATTATGTGTTTGGTGTAAGCCTAAAGTTGAAGTAAGATAAAGCTTTCTTCTGTTGTAAGTCTTGTAAATGTGATCAAAGATGGAGTCACCATCTAATTTGTCTTGTGCTTTCAGGGACGGCAGTTCTATCCCCGATGTCATCCAAACTTACCAGAGGGTGAAGTATTGGATCACCCAAGTCTGTATGCCATAATTCTAGACTTGGCTACTACACTCGATGTATCACATCTTTTCTATGACACACATGACCTCCAATGACCTTCTGCTACATGCTGACCTTCAGCTAGGGCAGGAATGCGACATGGTGCAACATTTATTAGTGAGGTACACCGGCTCTCTAACTGGGTTGGGTCTTTTTTAGTGAGCCAGTCTGAAGGTGAACAAAGAATGATGCATTATGCCAGCAACCATGTGACACAAGTAACAGGTGATGGCAGTTATGTGTCTCACTCCAGGGTACAAGGCAGTGTTGTTGCACGAACCAGAGCTGAAAATCACATAGATTTTCATGCACAAAATGGGATTCACTATGTCTCCAGAGGCCAGAGCAATCAACTGTCATACCGGATGACACAACAGAAAGGGAAGCAGACCAGCAAAAGTAAAAGCTCAAAGTTAAGTGCACCCTCTGCAACTCTCAGTGCACCAGTTGCCACCAGTTCAGACCTCAACTGGAGTCCAATTCCAAGGCGACATGCTTCAGCTTCAGGAAATCTCTGCGTTGCTCTGTATTGTGATGATGGCTGGGAGGAGGGTGAGGATGCATCTGCAGACTTGCAGCCTGGTCAGTCTGCTCAGTCACATATGCCAAGCTGCAGCTCGCCTAAACCCAGCCGACCTACTCTCAGGAGCCTCACCTTTGGCGATGAAGTGCCAGACAACATCCCTGACCACACTTCACTTTCTCCACCTCAAAGTCCTGCTTTACAACTTCGGCCATACACTAATCCCAGGGACACTCCTACCCACCACCCTCCCATTCTTCATAGCCCAACTCACCGTCTGGCTCCTATTCCAGCTCATGACCTAACGCTTGAATCACTACATGACCTGAACTGGTTGCATGAGATGGAGCCAGAGGATCAGGTTGTTCTTGAGGTTCATGTTATATGGTCCATTTTATCTCTCATGGTCGTCCTTCTAGCATGCTACACTTTGCATCATCAACCTCTCACTGGTTAAAGATCCATGAATAAAAATAGAAGGTTTACCAGTTAAAGTTTTATACTCAGCAGTTAGTAAAACAAGCCAACATTATAACCTCATGTGCAAGTCTTCTCTTTGAATGGAGATGATACATTTGGAAACAGAGTATTTTACCTTATCTTGAAAAAATTCTTAATTATTTATTGATAATCTGACTGACCAAGATGACACTGCCCTAAAACTAAGAACGGTGCTGTACATAACACTGTGAATTGTTCAAGGTAGATGATTTGGAATGAAGTTAGACTCGTTCTAAGCACTTTGTATATTTTACATATATATGTATATGTATATAAATGTCTATAAATAAAAAACCTACAGCTTCCTTTATCATGTAATGTAAGCATAGAGAAGTGAATCTATACTGAGCAGATACTTTATTTATATTCATTTACGGTATTTACTTTGTGAGTTCAGTTGAGAATTGAAAATTCTAGTGAATGAAATGTTAATGTTACAGCTAGAGGTTGGTGGTGTTTAAGATGAGAGATGTCTTATGTCAACTTTTATGTGAACAGGTTGTTATTCACCTCATAGTTTAATATCTTTAACATTCCCTTATCTGTTATACAGCCAGTATCACAAGTACCTTGATATGTATGTATGTTGCAGGTTTTTGTATCAGGATTTCCTTTTCAGTTACCATTAGGTTTGCTGAATGACAGATTTACCAAATATGTTTTCCTTCAAACAAGAAGATTTAAGTATAGCTTTTTTTTTTTTAGCAACAATCATATTCCAGATATTGAACAATGATAATTTTATTTGTTCCTTTGAAGCTGGTGTGTTGTATGTACAAATATATAACATACCTCTAATGTATGACATACCCAGAATATATGTGCCAGGATATGATTTATCTAGGATATGGTACAGATGTGTTCCATGGTGTACGACATGCCCAAGGTATATGTACTTAGGATATGTAACTTACCCAGAATGTGCAACATACCTAGTATGTGTGATATACCAAGGTTGTGTAACATACCCAAGAAATGTTACATACTAAATACTTTGTTTTCTAAATACAAGGGCATACCTGGGTATGTGACATACCAAGGATTATGAAATACCCAGAATAGGTGACATACTCCTAATATGGTATATGGGAGCCCCAGAGAAGGGGATCCTGAGATAGGAAGGTAAAGTAAAGTGCCAAGGCTATTTGATACTTAGGTTATATAATGTACCAGGATACATATTAAACCTAGGATGTGATATAACTCCAGGTAAGTGGGACATTTAGGATATGTGACATGTTCAGGGTATGAAACATACCCAAGCAGTGTATTATGTCTAGGATATATGATAATCTCAGAATAGGCAGTACACTCAATAAATATTATGTATCAAGGATGTGTGACCTACCTAGGATATGACATTTTTCTTGTGCATACAGTGTAATTTTCCAGTCATTCAGCCTTGTGACTTAAAATTTTGATGTCTGTAACCAGTTGTACACCATGAAACATCATGTGAAAAATACATTAAGTTGTTTTGAAACAAGGAAGTCACCAAAATGCTGGAGTTTACTAACCTCAGCATTCTTTGTTTTGAAAAAAATAACATCTTACTTTCAGGTTTCACATCTATATTTCCAGGTTTTTATTTTTTCATATATTTCATGTGTAAGCTAAAAAGATGGATGGAAGAGTGTTTTGTGTAATGCTTGTTTAACCCTTTTCTTCACTACTGACATTTTTTTGTGAAATGGGTACAACATTTTGAGTTAACTCTTGGCTGGTCTCTCTGATACGCTTGTGGTCAGTCACCCTGAAATGTTACATTCTCATATGATTATCTCACCATCATACACTATTACATTTGTTTGGTCAGTTTTCTTCCAGACACTCATTGCTGGTCTCTCATACATTATGCTCATTATTGGTACATCTGCTTTGTCTTGCTTGGGGCTGGTCACTTTGCTGGGTTATGCTGATGACTATTATATATGTGATGCTCATAGTTGGTTGTTCTACTGTATTATACTCATGGCTAGTCACTATACTATTTTATACTCATGGCTTATCTTCATGTGTTATGCTCGTGGATGGTCATTATGCTGTGTTATGCCATTGGATATTCACCATTTTATGTTATGCTCTTGGCTAATCATTGTGCTGTCATAACTTATGGTAACTGTGCTCTTTTACACTCATGGTTGATCATCATTTACTGCTCTGCTCATAAATGATGACCTTATGTAAGCTTGAGCTTCTTATGGGTGGGAGGTTGTGTATAAGATGTTGCCATCAGTTGTGAAATTCAGAGTGCAAACCAGTGTTGTTGCTCCCCTCGGGGAAAATATTTCATCAGTTGCTGGCTTTGATGCTTATGTTTGATTTCACAAATGTACTTGAATCAAAGACATAATCAGTATTTTTCATGTCTTTCATAAATATTTTATTTCTAAGTTCCATAGAATATAGGATTGATCTTATTTGGTGTTTAGTTTTTATTTGGTAATGTACTCTGAAAATTGTGAGATGTAAACATGCCATCAGTACAAAGAAAAATATACATATGGCTGAAAAAAAAGGCATAAAATGAAGTATTTTTCATGCATCAACTTTTGTCAAATAATTTATTTATATTTTCTTATTTTTCACACAGTTCCCAAAAGTCCATATAGAATCCTTCAGTACAGTATGTTTGAAACATTACAATTAGAAGTGGAAAATATGGAGATAGTTAGGAATGAAGTATGGAGAAAATTTTGCATGAGCCATTATGATTTGATTATGGGAAACTGGGATGATATTAGTTCTTGTAATGTTTATTTTTGTTTCATCAAAGATATTTGTCAGGAAGATATTATTTTTTAAAACATGTACAAGAAGGTCACCATTTTGAATGAAGATACATTTTCTCATTACACCCTTGTCATACTTTGACTGCCATGATGAATGTTCCATTGTCCAAGTTTTTTTTTATCTACACTCAGTTAGCAAAGCTTTGTCTTTACTTTTCAAGATACCATTTAAGTTGGCTCAAGGCCTGCATGAGGTATTCATGAATACACAGATAAAAGTTGCATTGCAAATGTTACTGGGTACAGTAGTAGTAATAGAAAATAAAACAGAAATGAGAAACCAGTCAAGAGGAAGTTTTCATTTCTGTCAGAAAACACATTCTCTTGTAGTTCATATCAAAAAACATATTCTAGTCGAATTAGTCATATTTAGCAAAGTTTTGCATGACAGTGTCTTATTTGATCAGCATGTGTTTACAGCACAAACAAACAAATGCCTTGGGATGTGATTTAAGATCTTACTTATTTGAATATTTTTTCAAAGTTTCCTGATTGTAATTAGATACAGTATTTATAAGATATAGCAGTTTGTAGAAATATTCTTAGAATTTAGTAGTATACTCAACAGATGCAGGAATATTAAGTGGTATCTTATTATGCCTTAGAAATACATCATTAAAGATGCTTATCCAGGCTGCAAGTGCAAATAGTGGCAGAATTATTGATACTGAAAAGTTCTTCATCTGAATGTAAGGTAGTTTTGTAATATTTGTGTATTTCACAGTGTGGGTTGATGAAAGCACTAACCATTGACCTTACATTTGGCCAGCCATGCCAGAGATGAAGACTTGCATTAGTATTTCAAACCACCACTTCCAGTAGACCTCAAGAGAAGACATAACCATTAGCAATAAAGGGATCAATATTGCCAATGAATTACTGATTTATTTTTTTTAGTTATTGCCCCAGAATGGTTACAAAGAAGATATTAAAGATAAATGTTTCATAAGTGAATTTGAACATCGTGAAGTATTTGTACCTTAATCACCAGAAGAGTGTTTAGTTAGTAGATTAGACTGAGGACTTTCTGAAAATAGTTCATTTACATTCCATTTATGTCCTAATTTTGCAGATTTCAGATAGTTTTAAGTTATATTTCATTCACCCAATTAATTTGGCATAAGTTTTAAGTGACTCATACAATGTAGCTCTAGTCATGTATATATGGGTTGATCTCTCCATTTATTATTCAGCTATCAATAAATACCTTTCTACAAGCTTTCATACCCTTATTTTAATGCTTGTTCAAATTTTGTGTCAATCTTGTTAATAGACAAGTCACTTCCACAACCATCCTCATGTGTGTTTTTTCTTTTTAATGTTCAGCTTTAATTTTTTCATCCATCACATTTTCATCACTTGCATCTTGTTCACTTTATCTGTGCCTTGCATATACACTTATTCATTTTATTTCATTTTGACAAATTTCATATTCGGTGATAGGATTCATGATATTTTTTTATGTTTTTTTGTGTGCATATTCATGCATCATTCTTATTCTTACAGTTATCATTAATGTGTGATCCACAAGTCATATGTTTCAGGCAGCTTGGGAATATTCATTTGTTTGAAACTGATATATAAGACCTATGAGGCTCTTAATTTATTCATTCATTGAATTATAATTACCCCAGGACCAATTTCTGTGAAAGAGCCTTGGTTTTACATAGGACCTTTCTAAAGGCTCCTGCAGCCCAAGGCTGCACTACTTTCAATAGCAGGTAAATGTTAACTCCATTAGAGTGAGAAGCTCTTTGACAAGACTGTACTCTCAATGATATAGCCTCGCCAAAGGTGACCTTCATTTATGATGTAATCTTTAGCAGGCGTAGTCTGGTAATGCTGCTATAAATTTACATTTCACCATTTTATTCTCCTATGACAGTTGTTGTAGTGTTATATTTTATCATCTTTATACATACCACTTTTTTTTGTACTTTGTTACTAACATTCACACTTTAAGACAGTTATGTTTACCTTACAAAATGATCTCTCCTCTTTTTTCATATATATTTTATTACTGTAAGTGTTGCACTTCATTCTTGGTAATGCTAGTTGGCTGCATTAAATTCATTGTATATATTGTACTTAAGATTTCTTAATTTCAGTAACCAATTTAAGCTAGCACTAACCAATTTAACATCACTTTCTTATGTCCTTGATACAGTTTCAATATTTTTTATAAATTGTGTATTCTGATGTACATTTTTTTTTTAAAATGGTATTCTTTATTTGATTGTTACAATGAAAAGATGACATAAATGGTCATAGATCTATTTTTGTTTGGAAATATGACAATTTTATATGAATTTTGTATCTTCTTTTGAATGCTGTTTTAGGGAAATTTCTTAAATTGGGTTGTGTTCTGAGTATTCTTAATCTCATCTTGATTTTGTCTAGAAGCTATCAAGAATTACATGACCTCTCAGTTTGAATTTTGTTATCATTGACTGTTTTTTAGGTTTTATAAAACTTCAGGATTATGTTCTAACTCAATTGTCCTTATTCTTAAGTATGATATAGCAAAAAAATTTCACTAGTTTTGATTGTATATAGGGCAGCAGTCAGGTCAGATCAATTATTTTTCTAAATTACTGAAATTGTGATAACCCAGGTATTGGGCATCCCTGCCCTTTTCCAGTCTTCAGGGTCAGGGACCCCAGTACAGCAAAATTAAATCCAGCAGAAGATCCAGGCCTGTATGCACTTGATCCACTCAATAGAAATGGGATTAAAGTTCATGATGATATATAGGTATTATCTACATTAGATACAAAGTAGTATGATAAACAAATGATAATGTGAATATTTATAAACAGTATTCAGCATATTACGGTTAAGTGCTGTTATACCACATAAACTAATTAGGTAAATTTTAAACATTTAGCCGATGTTTTTAGAGTTTTGATTTAGTATAAATTACTCTTTATGGCTAATCACTACAGTAGTCGAATTTGTGAACTTTTGATGCAATTCCTTAAATGGTTTTCCTCATCTATTCCTTCTTGAAAGTTGTACGAGTATTATCATACTATTTAGGAATGTGGCATGAATGAATTTGTGACCTGTTCTGCTGCTTATTTCTGTGTAAAAACAATTATCTTTTCTTAAATGATTTCAATATTTGTTCAAGATCATCAAATGTTAAATGCTACATTAAGCTTGTAGATGTGTTTTAACAAATCTTTCTACTGTTTAGAGTGTATTATATAGTTTGGTATATCACCAGTTATTACTGTCAGTATTCGCACATCTGTGACATTTTGTCTTCTAAGACTTTTTCACTTATTATGTGTGACTTACTAAATTGATGGCTAAAGAATAAGAAGACGTTTGACTTTACTAGAGAAACAATAGGAAGACATTTGACTTCACTGTTTTATCCTCCATCCAACACAGAGCCTCATTTTGAAGTCTTCTTGGTTAACCAGATTGAGGAACACTTTCAAATATATAGAGAGGTTTTTTAGGGCTTAATCAGGAAATTTCTCACAAAAAGAGGAGCACCTGGGCTATAGACATATATTAAGTTGGAATATGCCCGAAAACATTCTGAAACCAGTCCCAGCTGACTGATAAATAAAGGTTTCTCAGGCCATCTGTTTCTCCTAGATCAAGGGTTATTCTGTAGGAATACTGTAATCATACTACAGCAGAGGGATTCACTCAAATACCACACATCTTTTGTTGAGTTAATGGTAAGGTGCCACAAATAGTATGCCAAGGGAAAATAACCCTCTTTCATGTTTGGATACAAATAGGACACTTAAGTCTTACTGATGTAATTTACATGGTCATTAAAGCACACTAATCACATAGTAATTGGGTTTCTTCTTGGGTGGGGTGTCATTATGAAAACATTATTGTCATTGCAGTACTGTATATAGCATCAAATGTGGTTTTAATGTCACCAATCTTTATATCTCAGAATTGCACATGTTGTTAGCTATTTAGAATACTGAGGGCATTAATCAACAAAATCCTTATGAGTACTTTATGGTTTAGAGCTACAGCCATCATGGGATATGGAGAATAGTAGGGTCATGTGAATGTAGGCCATGTTCATAAATGTTCATTTAGGGCCATGGAAAACATGGAGCATCATGAAAAAGGGGGATTTTTAGAGCTTAATTTTAGGAGATGAATGATTTTTAAAAGCTGTGAAAATCAATGGGCAACTAGTAGAATGATGATTGCATTGGATATAAGCTTGGAGGTTTTAAGGTTATGAAGTACTAGTCGGAATGCTAAGGGTTTTGCTGAACATATTTATCGCTAAAAACTTGTTAGAACCATGGAAATCAGAGAGTACCTAAAGCACTGAGTGATCTGTTGAATATCCCCTTCCTTGATAGATGATAGTTGAATCATACAAATCATGAAGTAACCATAACCTAGGGATCTATGGGAGATGATCCTGAATGTTACAAAGTTTTAGTGTAATTGTTGAAGTTCTGCATTTATGTATCATTTTGGAATAGTGCAGTACAACTGAAGGTTGCAGTTCCTTCTGCAACATTCATGGCACAGATAGTAGTGTTGCTAGTGTCACTAGTTATAGGGAGCAGAATCAAAGAATGTATTAATAATTTCCGAGTCTGACAAGCAAATGAGGACACTTACACAAAATTTGATTCAGTATTTTGTTTTGAGCAACAGATTATGAAGAAAAAATCCACAGAATTTGACTAGAATGGTCCTATCATTGCCATGATGTCAGAATGGTCCTATCATTGCCATGATGTCAGAGATTGACAGTTTGCTCTCAATGAAATAAAAGTACATTCCTTTTGCATTCCACTTCAGGCTCTCAGTAACCAAATTAAATGCAACCATTTTTAGTTTATTTCAGATTACAGCAGAATAATGTAACAAAATTAATACTTTAGTTAATTATATTACTGTAGTGCACAGAATTTCATTACTCATAACCCTGTGTTGCAACCATCATCCTAAGGGGTTATTATGTAGTGTGTACATTCTATGTCTGCAGCTTTGTCAATAAAACTTTTCCCAGTTTAGAACTAAAACTCTTTCAGTGTGCTCTTCAAGAAGTTGCTTTAAATTCTGGAGAGACAATAATACTTAATTTGAATTTAACCTTGAACAAGAGAAGCTTATTACTTTGTTTTTCACGTGTCCTCTGGGAGATGCATTAATTTGAGCTTTCCTTAGAGAAATGGGCCAAAAAGACATACATGCCTATTGTAGTATCTGGGAAAAGATTAAGGTTCAAGATGATCTTTGATGGTTTTCTCAAAAGAGTGTCAAAGTATTTGTTCATAATTCAGAATAACATGTCTTTATGCCTCCTGAGGTTAGTACTATCATATTTACATACTAAAGCCCCTTTGTATTCTGAGTACCCTTTGTCCACACTATGCTTACTCTGTGGTACTTTCGATATGCTGACTGCAACTTTATCGTCAAACCAAGACAGGATTTGGCCTTGATATAACTGAAGATTGGTTTTAAAATATGTTCTAATCATTTCTGTTCATCTTAGCTGATCTTTCTTTTATAATTGTTTGGTATTTTTAGTCAGCCATAGCCACTTCCATTAAGTATGTGCTTGTGATATCAGGAGGGCACCCTGTTTTGCCATGAGAGTGGTTTGAAACTAAAAGGGGAGATTGGTAACCTCAGTTCACTTAAAATATCTCAGCTGAGCTTGTCACATGTAGCATGTGTACATGAGTTATGTCTTTTTTTAAAGTCATATAACCACTATTTTTCAAGCGTACTAGGCTCTGTGACATGAAATCATCTTTCAGGATAATGTTACAAACTTGGCTGATGAGAGGAGATATTTTTACAGGAGTGCAAGCTAAAAAAAAATCAGTAGTTAGCTATAAACTCTTCATGATTCTTAGCATGCTTAGCAGTGCTTGCACATGAATCTTTCATGAGATATATCGTGTTACACAACTCCTTCCTTCTCTGGCCATAAAGCAATCCTGGATTAGTAATTGGAGACACACTCCATGTAACACTCCACACTTCACCTTGCAACAACAACATGGATACTGAGATGAATGTAGTACAAAGAATGAATTCAGTTGCACAGCTTCTCATGCTTAGAAATAACCATATACACATAGCTTTCATACTCCAGCTTTAATTTCTTTAATCCATTCAAAAGCATTATTGAGATAACTTAGCTCTTAGTTATAATGCCATATCATACAGAAAGGACACCTTATCCCATCTGAAATTATTGCCTAATTCTATGCATGCAAAAACACTTGCAATTACTTTGAAACTGCCACCATTACATAAGCACATATTTTGCCTCAGGGTTTAGCGTAGCCAGTGACTCAGTTTACAGATGAATTGGGGAGCAAGGCAGGTCTCTTTCACTGTGCTCCAACAGTTTCAAATGTACTGCCTTTAGTTTTACTCTGTTGAGTTTATACATCCTTCACCTAAGAAAGTAAAACAAATGGTATGTTTAGGAAGTCAAAGCACTGTTAAACATTAAAAAAGGTGTACAGGAATCTACATTTTCAAACATTCATTGCAAAGTTGATGACAGTTACAAAAATTATTTAAGAAAAATAACCATTTTGTTAAAAAAAAAAAAAAAGTGACCAGTGGGAGAGCAGCTGCAGTCACAAGTAAAATGGTTCGACAGTGAATAAGTTGACTGTCTATTCTCTGCTCGTTTATGCAAGGGTGGAGGGGAACATTCATTGTTAGTTTTATGGATTTTTATATATATTTACCCTGATATGAAGTGCACATCAGGTTAGTATGAACTTTGCTACTCATAGGTGGTTGATGGGATGATCTGAAGTGAAACAGCTATAGTACCTACCCAAGACATTGTATACACCTCTAGGTACTCACTGGTTGTAACACTTTTATCCCAATGCTCCCATTGCTAGGGCCTGGTATGGGCTTGAGAGAAAGTGACCACTTTTCCCATTTTATCCAATCCCCAGGATAGGTAGGACTCTCAAAGTAGTGAGGATTGCTCAGGTTTGTGACTCCTTTATTTTTCTGGACATGCACATAACATTTTTTATTCTTCTTATCTGTAGAACTTTTCACAGACAGAGAACCAAGTACCATTTAATTTCATTTTCTTTTTACCTACCTTCAGCTTCTAGGATTTGAGTAGAATGTATTTCCAAGTTCAAATTAAGGTGAGAACACAGATGCTACTCCAGCCAATCCTTAAGTTCACTTTGACTGGGCAAATGTTATCAGTTATCTTGAGAATATGAAATAGGCCACTATCATCCTCTTGTGGGCTTTGACAAAAAGGGTGAAGGTTTTTCTTGTAATT